>JAJJWX010004589.1:0-15628 GCA_023529315.1 Papaver bracteatum
AAGATATGCCTTGAATCATGCTTTGAACTTTCGGTGGAGATAACTTTGAGTATGTCGACTAGTGGAGATAATTAATAGCTTTTCGGCTATTAATGGAGTGTAGCTACCTTTCGTGTGGAGCAGCTGTACCTTTCGGTCCTTTCGGTGGAAAAGTGAAGACTAGTTTAATGTCACTAGTGGAGCAGCAGCTGTAGCCAATTAGTATGTCGACATACTAATTCGTTTATCCTATAAAAGCCATTGTATTTCTCATTTGTAAATCATCCCAAATCAGTTTGAGAAACTAAGAGAGAAAGAGAGTGTGAGGAAGAGTAAGGTCTTGTTCTTGAGAGAGGAGTTTATACTCTTGTAACCTTGTTCAAATCATAGTGCAACGTTATCGTCGTCTTCCAAAGTGGATGTAGATCATCTTGATCGAACCACTATAAATCCTTGTGTTGTGTGTGTGCCTATTTTACTTTTGTTTTCATTTCTATTTCAATTCTCTATTGATTGTGCTTGGAAGAGCCATTGGTCATAACAAATTGGTATCATAGCTCCGGGTAAAAACGATCTACGATGGCGGCAAAGTATGAGATTGAGAAATTTGATGGAAGAAATGATTTCAATTTATGGAGGCTAAAGATGAGGGCTGTTTTGGTGCAACAAGGTTTGGTGAAAACTTTGAAGGGGAAAACGGCTCTAGCAACAACATTGAAGGATGAAGAAAGGAAGATCAACTGGAGAAAGCACATGGATTAATTCTATTGTGTTTGAGCAACGAGGTCTTGAGAGAAGTGGCGGCGGAAACGACACCGGACGGGCTATGGAACAAGTTGGAGAAAAGGTATATGACTAAATTCGTAACTAATCGTTTATATCTTAAGAAGAAATTACATACTCTTAAAATGCATGAAGGAACGTCTATTATAAATCATATTGATGATTATAATAAAATTCTCTTGGATTTGGCAAATATTGAGGTCAAAATTGAAGATGAAGACCAAGCTTTGGGTTTGCTTTGTTCCTTACCACTATCTTATGAAAATTTTGTTGATACCGTAATGTATGGAAAAAATACAATTTCAATGGAAGACGTTAAAGAGGCTTTGAACTCTAAGGAGTTAAAGAAGACGGGTATCGATTGATAAAGATAATTCGGGAGATGAGTTGTTTGTTAGAGGAAGAGGAAACCAAAAAGGCGGATTTGATAGGAGTAGATCAAAGTCAAGGTCTAAATCAAAATCTGGTAAATTCTATTGCTTTCATTGTAAGGAAAAGGGTCATTTCAGGAAGGATTGTCCAAAATTGAAGAATGTCGAGAAGAATACTAACCAAGGCATCGCAACAAATGTTGAAGCATAAAGTGATGATGGAGCGGTTCTCACGGTTCATACCGAAAAGCTCGGAGAATGGGTGGATTCTTGATTCGGTGTACTTTTCACATGTGTCCTCATAAAGAGTGGTTTACTACTTATCAAGCTAGAGAAGGTGGTAAAGTTCTTATGGGAAACAATATCACTTGTAAAGTGGTGGGTGTAGGTACAATTCAAATTAAGATGTATGACGGTATGGTGAGGACTTTAACTAAAGTTAGGCATGTTCGGACGAGAAGAAATCTTATTTCTTTGGGTACGCTTGATTCAAATGGATGCAAGTATCAAGGTGAAGGTGGAGTTATTCGTGTCTCAAGAGGAAGTCTTACAATTATGAAGGGCGAGAGAATTAATGGTATTTATACGCTGCAAGGTACTACTATGACTGGTGATGCAGTTGTATGTTCTTCAAGTTCCGATGATGATACTACCAAGTTGTGGCATATGCGTCTAGTGGCATATGAGCGAGAGGGGTTGGATGTTTTGAGCAAGAAGGATTGCTTTGTGGTCATAAAACAGCAAGCTTGATTTATGTGAACATTGTGTCTTTGGAAAGCGGTGTAGAGTCAAGTTTAGTACAACTATTCATAACACCAAAGGTATTCGATTATATTCATTCGGATCTTTGGGGTCCTTCTGGGTTGATTCACATGGTGGTGGTAGATATATGTTGACGTTCATTGATGATTTCTCAAGGAAAGTATGGGTATTCATACTTAAACACAAAGATGAAAATTTTGTCAAGTTCAAGCAATGGAAGACTATGGTTGAGAAGCAAACCGGAAGACAAATCAAGTGCTTGAGGATAGACAATGGTTTGGAATTTTGTGGGGGTGAGTTCAATGAGTTACGCAAGGAGCAAGGGATTGTGAGACACCTGACAAATATAAAAACACCACAACAAAATGGTGTTGCAGTAAAGGATGAACAAACCATAATGGAGAAGGCACGGTGCATGCTCTCTAATGCCGGGGTTACCAAAGCAGTTTTGGGAAGAAGAAGCAAACACATCATCTTATTTAGTGAACAGGATCTCCATCATCGCCATTGAGTGCAAGACTCAAATGAAGTTTGGACAGGTTCGCATGCTAACTATGAAGACTTGAAAGATATTCGGATGTCCATCCTATGCTCATGTGAATGAGGGGAAGCTAGAGATCCTAGAGCAAAGAAGTGTATATTTCTTGGGTATGCAAAGGCGTGAAAGGCTACAGTTATGGTGTCTAGCGGAAAGATCAAACAAGTTTCTTATCGCAGAGATGTGAAATTTGATGAGCAATCGATGTTGAAGCCAAAGAATGAAGAACTAGATGGAGAAGTCAAGAGGGTGTTAGTGATAAGGTGGAGCTTGGTGACAAGGTGGAACTTGAGGTGCAAGTTCAAGGAAGCAATAAGATTGTTGTTTCGATGATGATGATGATCAAGATATTATGCAAGAACCCGCCCAGAAGAAGAAGCACAAGGTCATCGGTACAATCTTGGAAGAGACAGAGAGAGAGGAAGTTAGAGCACATCAAAGATATACGACCATGATGATTTGGTTGCATATGCATTTGCGTGAGGTGAGAGCATAGATAGGGATGATCCAACAACCTATGAAGAAGCAATCGGTGGTGAAGAATCGGAGAATGGGGAGCATCCGCAATTGAAGAAATTGAGTCTCTTGACAAGAATGGCACTTGGGAGATAGTTGCAAGACCAAAGGGCAGAAGATTGTTGGAAGCAAATGGGTCTTCAAGAAGAAACAAGGTACTTAATATGGTGAAGGAACAAGGTACAAGGCAAGGCTTGTGGAAAAGGGGTTTACACAAAGAGAAGGCATTGACTACAATGAGGTATTATCTCTGTTGTTAAACATAGTTCTATTAGAACATTGCTTGCTATAGTTGCTTTGAAAGATCTAGAGTTAGAACAACTAGATGTTATGATGCCTTTCCTTCATGGTGATTTGGAAGAGCGTATTTATATGCAACAACCAAAGGGGTTTGAAGTTCTGGCAAAGAAGACCATGTATGTTTGTTGAAGAAATCTTTGTATGGTTTGAAGCAATCTCCAAGGCAAAGTGGTATAAACGTTTTGATACGTTTATGGTGGCAAATGGCTATGACAGGAGTAAGTATGATAGTTGTGTATATCACAGAAACTCCAAGATGGTTCATTTGTGTATTTACTCTTGTATGTTGATGATATGTTGATTGCTTGCAAAGACATGTCGAGATAGAGGTTTGAAGGAGCAAGTTGAGTAGTGAGTTTGAGATGAAGGATTTGGGCGCAGCAAAGAAGATATTGGGCATGGAGATTCATAGAAACCGAGCCGAAGGCAAGTTGCATTTGTCCCTTAAGGATTACATCGAGAAGGTGTTGGAGCGGTTTGGTATGAAAGATGCAAAACCAGTGAAGTACTCCTTTGATGCTCATTTTAAACTTTCTAGAAAGCAATCACCTCAAACCGGCAGATGAGGTAGAGTATATGTCTCGAGTTCCATATGCAAGCGCAGCTTGGTAGCATCATGTATGCTATGGTTAGTACAAGGCTAGGATATCTCACAAGTGTGAGTGTGGTAAGTAGATACATGGGAAGTCCCGGAAGGCTCATTGGCAAGTCAGTAAAGTGGATTTTGAAGTATCCAAGGGGAAGACAGATGTTGGTTTAGTGTTTGATAAACACTATGGTGATTGACAAATGTTGTGGGTTATGTTGATTTGATTATGCGGGTGATCTTGATAGAAGAAGGTCATTGACAAGGTTATACTTTTACATTGTGTGGTAGTACTATCAGTTGGAGGTCGGTTTGCAAAGCACAATTGCATTGTCTACAGGCGAGGAAGAGTACATGGCATCCGCGGGTGCGATGAAGGAAGGTATATGGTTGATGGGTTTGGTTGGTGATTTGGGTTTCAAGCAAGAGAATGCAACTTTGTTCTGTGATAGTCAAAGTGCCATTCACTTGACCACGAACCAGATGTATCATGAGAGAACGAAGCACATCGATGTCAGGTATCATTTTATCAAGGATGCAGATTGAGGAAGGTAGGATAGCAATGCTAAAGGTTCCTACAACGATAACCCCGCAGACATGTTGACGAAGCCAAGTATCAAGTTCAAGCACCGCTTGGTCTTGGTTGTTGTCAATAGGAGTTGAGAGCCCTTGTGGGGCTGAGCGAAGACGATGATGATGAGCGGTGATGGTATTCAAGTCAAGGTGGAGATTTGTAAGATATGCCTTGAATCATTCTTTGAACTTTCGGTGGAGATAACTTTGAGTATGTCGACTAGTGGAGATAATTAATAGCTTTCTTGCTATTAATGGAGTGTAGCTACCTTTCGTGTGGAGAAGTGTGTACCTTTCGGTGGAAAAGTGAAGACTAGTTTAATGTCACTAGTGGAGCAGCAATTGAGACAATTAGTATGTCGACATTCTTCAATTCGTTTATCCTATAAAAGCCATTGTATTTCTCATTTGTAAATCATCTCAAATCAGTTTGAGAAACTAAGAGAGAAGTAGTAGTGTATAGAGAGAGTAAGGTCTTGCTCTTGAGAGAGGAGTTTATACTCTTGTAACCTTGTTCAAATCATAGTGCAACGTTATCGTTGTCTTCCAAAGTGGATGTAGATCATCTTGATCGAACCACTATAAATCCTTGTGTTGTGTGTGTGTCTATTTTACATTTGTTTTCATTTCTATTTCAATTCTCTATTGATTGTGCTTGGAAGAGCCATTGGTCATAACAAATTCTATTAATACAATTAATGTAAAAACTCGATCAAGCAAAGACTGTCGTGTGGTATGGATCTATGGGAGTGTTTGGGATGAAGAAATTGCTGACGGAGCACAGGCAAATGCCAAGAAGCTGGTAGAGATTAGTGGGAAGGAGCAAAACCATCAATATTGTTGGTGATGATTTAATAGCAGATGTGGAGGAAGTAGGTCTGCAGACAAGATGAGCCACATCTCAACAGCGGAGATGCCTATAAGGCCTACTATAAGGCAAGACACTCCCTGGAATTTTCGCTCTAGATGATGCTTCTGCTTATTATTGATGCTTGTGGAATTTTTCGCTCTAGATGATGTGCACTATTATGCACTTCTGCTTATTATTGATGCCTTTGGTCAGTGACTCTTTACATTAATAAACTATTTACTAGCAGTACAATTTTCATTTTAGTTAGCAACTAAGAAGGAAAAAATCATTGAACATCCCAGGATCTTTCCTTTATCTAGTGCACGGATAAGGGAACATAGGGAAGAACACTTCTATAACAATCCAATACTCAAAACATTTTGCGTTTGGAGGATGTTCTAGCATCTAGTCGATATTTCCAACGAAATGCGCCTTTTGGATACCAAATGCCCTTTCTGACATCACTAATAAGGTTCCTCGGATGAAAGTCTCCGAACTGCAGGAGTATGGCTAGATATTACAATCAATCTTACGACGTCAACTAAGAATGTTTAACCAAGTCAGGTTTTAGTCAACCAAATCAATAGTTGGTCAATGAAGTACCCACATAAAGATTAAACCCTTCATGATCATTTCCGTGTGAACTACGTATGAATCATTAGAAGATTAATTATTAAGAAATAAGACTCATGTAAAAAAATACCGAGGACGAGACATTTCAATATGCAATGAAAACGCAAATTACTCTCAAGCATGCATGAATTTGTGTTGCGTTGTCACTTGCACGCATGCTACAAAGTTCCGATAATAAGACATGCGAAATGCATTGTGATCAAACTACCCTCTAGTACCGAGTCTACCAACAAAGGTATTGAGTGCAGAGTCAAGGTATAAATTGTCTCTAACGTATAATCTCTGCAGTTGAAAGGCAGAAATAGCAGAGGATGATCTTTGTATTTATTTTGTGTTTCAACAATTACTCCTTTTTAGACATGCATGCAAACCATCCATAAGAGTATCTTTTCTCCTTTCACCATTACTCTGTGTTTGGGTGCATGAATTCTTCCATTACTCCAAGCCTGTACAGTAAAAAATCAATAGTAGTCAGCCTTCACTCTTTGAAGTTCCCTAGTGTTGTTGTCATATAATTATAGTTAGTCATGGGAGCAGAAAGATGAAATATACCATGAGAGTGCTGTCCACCATAACTACAAAAGTTTTTGGTTGCTGCACCACCATTGGCCTTGTTATGGGAGTCTTTGTATGTCTTCATATAAGATAGTAATGAGGTCTTGGTCTTAGTCGGTATGAGGAGAAAGACCAAGGGGCATAGAGCACTGATTGAGCACTGTACTTCATAACAGGAATAAGCAATTGTTGCCATTGATGTGAGAATCAAAATAATGTACAACTTCATAACAGGGAATAAGTCATCATTCACACCAGTCCTTCGAATTATGTTTGACTGTAGCAGTGCCTGGAAGTCATTACAGAAGGAAGGATACTGATCTAGTCGGGTTGTAAGTTGATGCGCGTTCTACCATTCTGGCATAGTACAGAATTAGAACCTCGCAGCAGCGAGATTTTGTTTTACAATAAGGTAAAATGAATTGCCTCCCGAAATTGGGAATTAACTTGACGGCTATTTGCTGGCTGTAGTGGATGAGTGGAAAGCTTATACTGGTTTGGAGAATGGGCCGGAGATCAATTTTTTTTTTGGTGCCTTCTTCTTCCTATAGAATCACCTACGTGCATTACATTTAGGACTCGTTGAGCAAGTAATCTGGTCTTTTAATACCCGAGAAATGAAGGGAAAAAGTATAAGAAAATAACTTCAAATTCATAAAGGTTGCATCATTATGATCTCACATTATCTTACTATAATAAAGAAAAGACCCCTTTTTGGGTGGTTTTTGGTGTAACACATGGAATGTCTAAATTGACCATCAAATAATCTTATTAATATAATAAATAAAAAAGTTAATTGTTTGGTGAAGCCTTTTCACATAACAACAATATCCCTATTAAATAAGTCTTTAATCAATTTATATATTTACATGAATATCATTGTTTTAAAAATAGATCAAAAAAATTAAAACTTAGATATCTTTAAAAATATATATCGGATTTTTATAAAATTAGTATATTTGGAAAGCTCTTTTAATTATCTACATAATGAGTACAAACAAAAATATTAAATTTTTATTCTAAGATTTTAATTATCTTTATTATTATCAAATTTGGTGTTGTTAAAAGAATCCAATTCAAGCATGTGTATCACACATGGGGTATTACTAGTATATATAATGAAAATGAAATTTGAGCTTTGGCCTTTCAAAAACAACTAGATTATGAAATTAAAATACCAGATTCTGAAATTCAAGTGTCTCAAAAATAAAACAGAATAAGAACATCTAGTAGCAGTAAATCAACAAAAAGAAAAAGTAATGCAAATTAATACTGAATGAGATGTTTTCATGCATTGCTCAGCTTTTTAATGAAACCTATCGTCGGGGGTAGGGATTCACCTTTGTATCTTTTTCTGGGCCTACACTTTTCTCCAAGAGCTTTCAGCGAAACAAAGCTGGTCATGTGAGGGACTACATTATAATAATAGAAATGATAAAGCTTTTGCATGGATATAGTTTTTGGATCATAAGAGCATATACGGGATCTGTATTTCATTGACAGTAGAACTTCACCGCTCTTTGTAAGGGCAATTGGCTTTGCATACTCGTCCATATTTGGTATACTGATATCCTTTGTCCAGCACATTAAGTCGTACTCCTGCTGCTCATTCAAGTCATAACTATTAGTATTACCTTTCTTCCTGAACCATATGTCTAAGAATTCACCTCGCTTTTCGTGAACAAAACACAAGCATCCTCCAAGTACCTGAAGAAAACAGCGTGTCCCACTTGCAGCATGGACTGGTGATTGGAGCAAGTGTAACTTCTCTTCCGCAAGATCGAAAGACACAATCATTTGTTCATTGTCAAGCCAATGAAGCGCACCATTTGCATACACACCATATGGGCGGGAACGCTCACTCGTCCACATGTCGGCACTGCAGTTTCCCCCACGTCTCTCCAACCACTACCATCCCCAAGTGTATATACCTGGACGCGTCCCAAGGATACCCAATACTTATAGTAGATTCTTACAATTTTGAACTTGTTAATAGAAGGATGGTAACCAAAACCACACACCATTGATTCGATCATGTCCTCTTCCAGTTTTGGAATAGTCATGTACTCACCGGTAATAGGGTTACTAATATAGCTAGGTTCGTGGACATTCAAACAGTCATCTAATTCACGGAAGCAAATTAACCCGTTGCATGTACTAACAATTGAGTGATCACTAATGGGAGGCTGGTTGATCAGTCTAAGTTTCTTATTAGACTGGCCATCATAATCTACATAGCACAGTGTAATATTGGTTCTTTGCGCATTCGTATCTGAAAAAAGAAGACCAAAACCAACCTTAGTACGATTCTTTTGTAGGTGCTTATCAACAAATGAACGACGGCGAATGAAGTTTCTGTTAAACTTAAGGTTCAACTCAAAAATAATTGTTGTTATTTATCTCCAAAATGAGAGGTATTTATAACCAACATTACAAGAATTAAATAATTATATTAATTAAATAATGGAGTAGGTAAATGAAGAAAACAAGGAAGTCCATGTTAGGTGAAGGTTGGTGGAGTAGGTGTAGAATACAAGGAAGTCCATGTTAGGTAAAGGTTGGTGGTGTAATTGGAGGAGTGATTGGTGGAATTGGTGGAAGGTGGAAGGTTGATTCAACACTCTCCCTCAAGGTGGTGCATATATGTCACAGATGCCCAACTTGACAAGTGAATCGTTAAATATATTATTTGATACGGCCTTAGTCAGAATATCTGCCTTTGTTGTAGTTGTTCGAATATGGTACTTCAATAATTTTTTCTTCAAGTTTCTCATAAATGAAGTTCCTATCAATTTCCACGTGCTTCGTTCGATCATGTTGCACCGGGATTTCTCGCAATTTTGATTGCTGACTGATTATCACAAAACAACTTCATAGGTTTTTCAGATGGGAAACCAAGCTCTCCCATAAGCCTTTTCAACCATAACAATTCACAAATGCCTTTTACCATTGCTCTATATTCGCTTCAAGATTGGATAAGGAAACAACATGTTGTTTCTTAGATTTCCATGTCACTAAATTTCTTCCAACAAAGGTAACATACCCAGATGTTGATCTTCTCCTATCACCTTTACCTCCAGTCCGAGTCGCTGTAACCTCGATACATCAAGATGTCCATGTTTTGAAAACATCAAACCTCTCGTCAAAGTGACTTCAAATATCTTAGTATCCCGGGTTATCGCATCCATGTGTTGTCGACCCGGATTATGCATAAATCTGCTTACAACACTTACAAAGATAAGCAATATTGGCCTTGTATGAGAAAGATAAATCAAGCGACCAACTAACCTCTCGATATTGTCCTTTGTCTGTTGGTATTTGATCGTAACATTCTTCAAGACCATGATTTTGTTCCATAGGAGACCCAATTGGCGTACAACCAGTCATACCAGTTTCCTTCAACAAATCAATCACATATTTTCGCCGACACAAGAAAATTCCCTTCGGATCGATTAACTTCAATACCCAAGAAGTACTTAAGTCCACCCAAATCTTTCATATCAAACTCGAATACAAGCAATTTTTCAGATTACTCATCTCTTCGTGGTCATTTTCGTTACCACCATATCATCTACATAGATAATAAGAGCAGTGACCTTGTCACCTACTTTTTTAAGGAACAAGGTATGATCAAAGATTACTCTGTATATACCCAAACTTCTTCATTGCAATGCGAAATCTACCAAACCATGCTCCTGGGAGATTGTTTCAAACCATATAAAGCCTTCTTTAACTTACACACAACATTAGCATTTTTTGGAGCATTATAACCTGGAGGTAGTGTCATGTAGACTTCTTCTTGCAAGTCACCATGTAAAAGCATTTTTTACATCATATTGTTGTAGAGGCCAGCCTAGATTTGTCTGCCAAAGACAATAATACTCGAATAGTGTTGATTTTTGCAACAGAGCAAACGTCTCCCCGATAATCAATACCATAAGTTTGGGTAAACCCTTTAGCCACAAGTCTTGCTTTATACCTCACAATAGAGCCATCCGGATTATGCTTGATAGTATATACCCACCGCCAACCGGTTTCTTTCCTTTTGGTAGTGAGACTATATCCCATGTACCATTTTCTTCATGTGCCACCATCTCCTTTCATAGGACCAGCCCATTTCGGATTAGATAGTGCTTCTTCTAATGTTCTGGGAATAGTAACATCCGCCATTTGATCGACAAACGCTTTTCCTCCTTTGATAATCTATGAGTTGACACGTAATTCGCAATAGGGTATTTCACCTTCCTTAATGCTTCAGTGAAAAACGATCTGGTGGAACTCCACGATTACTCCTTGGCGGCAAACGGTACCCGCTTTGTGTCATGTAGTTCAAGTATCATTAGTATTAATCGAACAATCTATGCTTACCTCAGGGGACATCGGCACCGGCTGGAGGACAATTAGATGTAGGTACTGTTGATGAAGAGAGAGATGGATCTTCAAGAGAGGGGTATCAATTTCTTGGAAGGGAATATCGAACTCTTGAACCGGCTCCATGACTTGTATGTCATCAATTCTTGAACTAACTTGTGATTGGATGTGTACTTATGCTTGTTTCATTTGCTGTCATATTTATTTCACTATTAGTGGGAAACAAATCCATCCAATTCAACTCTTCAATAACACTCTCTCCCCGAAGATGAGAATCGATACATCGGATGAGTAAAACATTTCGTGCTCGTAAAAGGTGACATCCATAGTAACATAAAATTTATGACTTTGAGGATGATAACACCTATAACCCTTCCGGAATGGATGATAACCAATAAAAACACATTTGATAGCACAAGGATCTAACTTGTACGTAGATGTTTGAGATACAAAAACAACACAACCGAATACTCGTGGAGAAGCTTAAGATGAGAAGGTATTGTTACAAACGAAGCCAATTTGTCCAAAGGTGTCCGAAATTTTAAAACACTTATTGGTTTTCGATTAAGAAGATATCGCACTAGTAATAGCTTCTTCCCAGAATTTTGGCTTCATATTTGACCCAATCAAGCATGCCCTCGTAATTTCAAGTAATCGTGGCGATTTTTTTCTTTCCGCCACACCATTTTTGTGGCGTAGATGGGCAACTAGTTTCATGAATAATTCCATGTTCTCTAAAGTATCCTTGTAATACTTCATTAACATACTCACCACCATTATCGAACGAAGGACCTTTAAGTTAGCCGAAAATTGTGTCCGAATCATTTTATGAAATGCGAAAACGATCAGCCACATCACTTTTATTCTTCATTAAATAGAGACAGGTCATACGAGTACAATCATCGATGAAGATAACAAACCACCGAAATCCAAGTACCGGTAATACGTGAAGGTCCCTGCATATCGAATGAACCAAATCGAATGGGACATATCTTCTACAAAACTATCTGGGTAAGTAGTACGATGACTCTTTAAGAATGCAAGTATCACATTTAAAGTCCGACAGTTTGCAAGACTTAAACAAATCAGAAACAAGTGCTCCAAATATCCAAAAGAAGCATGTCCTAACCGCTTCGTTGCCACAATAAGATATGATTTTTAGATACATAAGAAGACCTTTAACTGAAAGATATCTCCCTTCACAAACATCGTCAATGTAATATAAACCATCTCTCTTAGTACCGCCCAATTATCTCCCGTTCGAGATCTGAAGAAGACAGAAAAGTGGGGTAGATTAGTACTAAACAATTTAATTGTGCTAAGTTACTTGCGCATTTTGTAGACAAGAGATTATTTGAAAGAGAAGGAACCAATAATGTGTGTTCTAAGGACAAGGAAGGTGTTAAATCAACTCTCCCATTCTATAGAATCGGATACTGTGACACCATTGGCGTTGGAAATAGTTGTATACGCAGTAGGAACGGATCTTTCAAAATAGAGGCATCGAACGTCATATGACCCGTAGCACTGTAATCGAGAATCCAGCCCATGATCTTTTCCAAAATCAGTAAGTAAAGCGACGTCAACCTTACTTGATTGCTTAAACAAGTTGGATTAACCAAAAGAATGAGATTCCACCACTAAGAATGAGTATCGGTCGTCGTAGTCATCATTGAAGTACATGTATCTACCCTCTTTGGTCGATCTTTATTTGTATTTTATAGGCGTCCCACCAATGGGGATAGCCAATTTTCTTGAAACATTTCTCAAAGTGTGAATTCCCTCCACAAGAAACACAACGTTTAACTAAGACATTATCACGATTAGGAGAAGAAATTATATGAAGTATGAATACAGGGTCGCTGACTTTGCGAAAGCTTTTTTTTTTTTTTTTTTTAAATGAGATTAAAAAAGGGACAAATGAAACTGATTGTGTATAAATCGTTTATGGGGGCGAAAACAAACTATCTAGATACTAGCTAGTAGCTAAAAATTATATGAGTAGCTCGAATAAGAGGAACAAGTCCTATAACGGTAAAAACGGTAAGAGTTTAAATTCAAATCAAGTTTTCTCTCTGACAAAGAGAAATTAAGTTTGACAAATCAACCAAATATATGAAAACAAACTTAACAAGGGTTTTCTTATAAGAAAAACAAACTCAATAAAAAAATCTTGATCAAAGATGATAACTGTTTGTACGAAACAAAAAACAGCAGACAACTTACTTTGTCCAAGATAAATGGATTAACAAGTTTAAGTAGGATTTAAAAGGACAATCATAAACTCAACATAACAAGTTTATCATAAATCGGTAGTACAACTTACTTGTTTCAATAAGTGTATAAAGAAAAACAAGAACCTTAAGCCAGAGGAAGAAGGATCAATCGAAGTAACGAAGCACTCACTATTACTAAGAAGCACTCAACTCACCATGGAGCTCGATACCATGTTAAACTTAAGGTTCAACTCAAAAATAATTGTTGTTATTTATCTCCAAAATGAGAGGTATTTATAACCAACATTACAAGAATTA
The DNA here is from genome assembly GCA_023529315.1 of Papaver bracteatum. NCBI lineage: Eukaryota > Viridiplantae > Streptophyta > Magnoliopsida > Ranunculales > Papaveraceae > Papaver > Papaver bracteatum. The sequence goes on from JAJJWX010004589.1 coordinate 13,352, forward strand.
AATAATTACATTAATTAAATAATGGAGTAGGTAAATGAAGAAAACAAGGAAGTCCATGTTAGGTGAAGGTTGGTGGAGTAGGTGTAGAATACAAGGAAGTCCATGTTAGGTAAAGGTTGGTGGTGTAATTGGAGGAGTGATTGGTGGAATTGGTGGAAGGTGGAAGGTTGATTCAACAGTTTCTCCATGTTTTACACACTAGTCTGCACTCTAAAATTGAATCTGCTGGCAAACGGGAAAGTATATCTGTGGAAATTTTTGTAGGGAGCTTGTTCAGTACTGGTACATGTATCTCGTGGGGAAGTTTACACTTTCTCTTTGAAGATCTCAATACACGTGAACTGATCGTCATAATTTCATGACTCTTATTATCCTCCGACTCTGATGAAAGTGGAAGATTCGGTAAAACAACACAAAATGGCTATCAATGATAATACAAGAATTATATGCGCTAGATTATCTAAAATATCATATAAAAGATAATAACTTGCTCTTGTAAATCTTAAAACTAGATGCACCAGCTTAGATGCGATATCAACATCTTTTTCAATTGGATTGAATTTAAAGGTTTGTTTCATATCTAACAATAAAGGAACGCTAATAATAGTAAACTCAAAGAATCAAATCAATATTAAATAAGCCCGACTTTCATATAAATACTTGAAGGAGATGTACCTTTTTAAGGTTTGTCTGTAAGCTCTGGCACTTTCATATGCTTCGTTAAATAGAAAAAGATGGATATCATTTGTGAAAGTCTTAAAAGAATGATATTCACAACGTAATTCGATTCACTAAAACAATTATTCATATTTCTCAAAAGAACTATAAGCATGCAAAAATAAAAGATAAACAGATTTAGCTTGAAAAAAAGCAAAGATCAGGACATACCATCACCACGATAGATCAGTTCTTCCTTTCTTTTTTGTGTGTTTTTCTTTGAAACTCGTAGTGGTGTTAAAATAATGGAAAAACAATTATGGTATCACGTATCTTGGGTAGTTATCGTATTCAAATTTTAGATCGTTGATTGAGAAAAATCCTGCGGAAATTTCTTAGAATATTTCACTGTTTGACTTGAAAATAGTGGGTCGAGTAGTCCACTAAGCCACTATCTTAGGAGGGGCTTCAATCGTTTAAAATAACTACTCGTATGAGTCATTAAACCAAACACGTAAAATGCGTACGTGATTGCCAACTAACCGTTTTCTTTTCCAAAATAATTAAAAAAAAAAAAATAATTTGAGAATAAAACAAATTACTCCCAGGCCATGAGTTTGTGTTGTGTGGTGCACACGCACGCTACAAAAGCACCAATAACAAGACACGCGAGAGTGTCGAAAGCATGCAGAAAGTTAAGGTAGAAATTCGAACAGGTGAGTCCAATTTTGTGCAAACATCTTTGAAGGTTCACTCTTCATCATTAGGTGGTTATCATAATCAGGAGGCTATTGTGGAGAATATAATTGATCATAGTTCATGTTACACTTATACTAGTTTTCTGGAATTCTTACTTCTTTTAGAACGTTATTTTGGGGACTCTTCTTTTTCTTGAGGGGACCATGATGTTATTTTGGGTAGGGGTGTCCTAATCTAATATTTTTTGTATTATCTAAAATACCCTTTTAATTATCTTTTGGTTTTGATTAGTGAAATCATTATTGAAATGATTAAGAAAAAACTGATTAGTGAGATTAGATTAAAACATGAGTTATTAAAAAAGAAATTGAATTTTTTAGAGGATAAAGTTAGAGAAGAAGAAGGAGAAAACCATGGAAAAAAACATTATTTCACATTCACTACGTTTGGGAATTCTAGTGATGAAAGCTCATCTGATTCTTCATCTCCATTAACTCCAAGAGTATTTGTTAATCTTCACAATGATCCAGATATGAGTAATTTCTTAGATGGTGAATGTATTCTTCCACAAACTCAATCTCAATATGAAAATGATGGATTTTATCAACCACAACCGGAGGAAGAGCATTTGGGTATCCGGTATGCTCCAAACTTAGCTAATGTTGGTCTAGTTGCTCCAAATTTTCAAACCAAATGTACATTTTTTAAGTAGTTCGGTTAAGAAAGGTGAAGAACATCTAACCGAACTCATCCGGGATATCGATTCAAGTTACGAAGGTGAAGAACATCTAACCGAACTCATCTGGATATGCAGTTTGGTTACATTAGACAAACACGCAGGTAACCGAACTATGCATTGATGGAAGTTTGGTTACATTAGACAAACACGCAGGTAACCACCACCACCAGCAACCACCACCA
>JAJJWX010004590.1:0-17789 GCA_023529315.1 Papaver bracteatum
GGTTGCTCAATTTAATGAAGATTTGGTGGGAGTCCTACCAAGTTTCCGGTTCTTCGGGTTTCGTGTGGTCCAGGAAGCTTATCCACTTGAAAGAAAGACTCATAATTTGGAATAAGGAAACCTTTGGGAGGGTAGACATGATATCTGAATCTATTCTTGCAGATATTAAGTGGCTAGACCAGCAAGACGATGCTAGGGTTATTAATTCTTCTCAAATAAGCAAGAGATCTCAGCTAAAGCTCAAATACGAGAACGTCCAAGATAAGGTGCATGCTTTTGGCTCCAGAAGTCGAGGTTCAATGGTACAAGGATGGGGACAAAAATTCCAAGATGTTCCACCGGATTGCTAAGCATCGTCGTAGGAGAAATATGGTAACAAGACTAAAAATTAACAGTAATTGGGAAGACGTCAGGAGTGTGATTAAGGACCACATCGTTTCACATTTCCACAGTAGATTCAAATCTTTCGATGATCCCAATATTTCTCTTGCTGGTATGAATTTTAAGAGAATCTCTGAGGAAAAAGGGTTGGGTATTGAAAGAAACATTGGTTTAGAGGAGGTTTTTATGGCCCTGCAAGACCTCAATCAAAATGGAGCTCCAGGCCCTGATGGTTTTCATGTTAATGTGATTCTGAAGTGTTGGCAGTTTATGAAGTACGACATCATGCGTGTTATCAAAGACTTTGAAGATCATGGGAATGTTGATTGGAGACTAAAATCCACGTTTATTTCTTTGATCCCTAAGACGGAAACTGTGGAGGAAGTAAAGAACTTAACGCCTATCTCTCTTTCCAATACAATCTTTAAGCTGATTTCTAAAGTCTTAGCAAATAGACTTAAAGTGCTTATGCCGAAGCTTATTTCCAACCATCATTTTGCCTTTGTGAAAGGTAGGCAAATCCTCGACAACATATTGATTTCCAATGAATGCTTGGATTCGAGGTTGAAATCTAAAGTTCCGGGGCTGGTGTGCAAAATCGATTTAGAAAAGGCCTTCGACAATGTAAAAATGGTCTTTCGTCGACGAAGTGCTTAACCGTATAGGGTTTGGCTTGAAGTGGAGAAGGTGGGTTGGGGGATGCATCAGTAAAATCCCTTTCTCGGTGCTGATAAATGGGACTTCTTGTGGTAAATTTACAAGTGAGAAAGGTCTCCGTCAAGGAGACCCTCTTTCTCCATTCTTATTTCTTCTTGTGTCTGAGGTTCTTTCGATGATGTTTGCGAAGTCTACTTGAAGTTGGTTGGCTTGGAGGTTTCTCTGTGAAGCAAAATGGGACTAAAGTTAGTCATCTTCAGTTCGCCGACAACACCCTCGTCTTTCTCGATGCTGATATTAACAAGTTCAGTACCTTAAATACACAGCTGGCGAGCTTTTGAAATAACCACCGGGCTCTCTACCAACTTCCAAAAAAGTAATCTTTTCGCCGTGGGAGAGGTGGAGGATTTGGATACTCTGGCTGCAGTCTTGGGGTGCTCTTTTGAAGGGTTTCCTGTTATCTATTGGGTCTGCCTCTTGGGGACAAGACTACCACAAGATCAAAATGGGACAAAGTTTTAGAAATCTGCAAAGCGAGACTCGCGTCGTGGAAAATAGGCCTTTCAAAAGCAGGTAAACTAACTCTCATCAAGAGTGTTCTTCTTAGTATCCCAGTGTACTATTTCTCCTTATTTATGGCCCCTCAATCAGTTATTAAACAAATAGAGAAAACAATTAGAGATTTCCTTTGGCATGATGGGGATAATGGTAAGAAACATCATTGGGTGAACTGGTGGAAGGTCGGCGAGCCTTTGGATCATGGAGGTCTGGGGATACGTAAGCTTAAACTCATGAATAAATCTCTTTTTTCTAAATGTTGGTGGCGATTAGGGAGGGATAGAGACTCTCTTTGGGCTAATATCATCTCTGAGAAGCATGGATTTCTTGACCTTGGGTGGAGAACGAGAAATCCTAAGAATACCCATGGCGTTAGTTTATGGAAGAACATCGATTTGACTTCCACTAGTTTCTTTGAGCAATGTATCTTCAAAGTGGGTAAAGGTGATAAAATTCGCCTTTGGGAAGACAAGTGGCATTCTCAAGGCTCAATGACGGAGCTGTGTCCTCGTTTATACAATATCTCTTCTTCCAAGGGTACTTCTCTATCAAGGGCTTACTCTCCCGATACTTTAGGTTTAAATTGGAATATTGGCATTGACAGAAGACGCTTGTATGACGTCGAAATTGCTGAATTTGCCACTCTTACATCTTACTTGGATTCTATTCAATTTGAAATTTTGAATGAGGAAGACGAGTTGGTGTGGCAAGGTGACAAATCGGGTCATTCTTGGTTAAAAGCAGCCTATAACTTAGCTGCTGTTCAACACCAGTGAACTTCTTTCCGAAGAAGAAAATTTGGTCTAGTTGCTGGCCACAGAAAATTTCTTTCTTTTTATGGCAGGCTACTTTGGATAGGCTTCCAACTCTCGATAATCTTCACAAGAGGAAAAGTGCAATGGTGTCTCCGAGTGGCAATCATATTCCTAATCTTTGTATGTTGTGCAAGCATCATGAAGAATCTTCAAGCCATTTATTTTTTTAATTGCTCCTTCTCTATGAAGGTTTGGTCTTTCTTTTTTGAAGCAGCTAATAAAGTGTTTATACCTCCAAGTTCTGTTATGGATTGTATCAAGATTTGGCAAAACTTTACGTTGTCTATTCAAGGAGATCAACTCTGGAAGAGGATATACGCTAGTGTTTTGTGGTGTCTTTGGGTGGAGAGAAACGATAGAACTTTTCGTAAAAAGGAAAAAAACACATCTGACATCATTTTGGAAGCTAAGATCAAAGCTTTCTCCTGGGCTTCTTCTCTTCCGTGTTTTAGAAACACTCCTCTAGATGATATCATTGTAAATTGGAAGTCTAAGTTTTTTGGGATCCTGTTGGATTGACTGTCGTTGCTTTTTAGTCATGCTCTCCACTCTTGTCCCTTACCTTTGTTATGGGTCTCAGCTGTTTTCAGCTTTTGTAAATGCTTGTTTACAATCAATTTTCTTTTCTTTTTTCACCAAACAAAACGATATATAATATACCGTGGCTTGTGTCCATATCCAGCTTTTCAAACATTAGGGCATGAAACCTTGGTTTTTAATTTGCAGAAGGAAAGACTGACGTGAGTTAAAGCACACAAAATGTTTCTTTGACCTAAAAGAGTATTTGGTAAAGTGGTTCATGTCAATTAGTATCCCGATTTTGGCAATAGTTCAGCTCTACAAGTAACAAAACTATACTCACGCTAAATTAAAGAAGGCTATTATTGGGGCGTCACATTCTATTAGGGGTCATCCATAAGTAATTTCAAAAACCCCTTATCTCAAATAATTTTGTAATGACCAAACAACCCTTATTTAATTAAATTAAATTAAATTAGATAATAATAAATTAAAAATATATCTTAAATTTAGAAAATAAAATATAAAAAGAAATTCAAACAAAGCTCTTAGTCGGAAGCCTAGCGAAAAGCTGGGCTCCAACTCCTCTCTAAATAGCAACGCCTAATCTATGGAAAATAAAACTACCAAAACCACTACTAGCATCATTACTAATTAAGCAATTCTTCAGACGCTTGAAAAAAATCAAAGTATCTTCGCCAAGCTCCCCCAGAGTGGTGAACGCCAAAATACCCAGACCAAGTCCCAAAGAAGTACATTTGTCCAAATATTTAGTACGTTTTCTTGAAACCGCGTTGGAAATAGCCTTTCCGGGGACAAAGGAATGAATGCCATCACCAGTGAAAGGGGAAACACCAGTAACATCCATCCAGACACCAGTGATAATAATTAATTTAATGAATTTTGTTATATATACTTGGGGAATTCTGGGACAAAGTTTTTGTGGGAAGAAAAATTAGAGAGAAGATAAAAAAGAATTTTTTTGGAGATTTCTTTCAAAACCTAGATTTTGATTCACTCAACCAAAATGAATCAAAGTGAAGAACTAACGGTTGAAAATCAACATATATGCCTCTAAACTATCTCCCATGAGTTCAATTTCGCACAAAATTAGCTAAAGTACGTTAAAAAAATTAGATTTTTCCACTTACTGCTCCTGTTACAGTTGGGTTGAAGCTTCGTTCCCAACCGTAATCTCTATTTACGGTTAAGTTTGGATGAACTCCAAACCGTAACTGATTATTAATAGGACAAAAGACACATTACAGTTGGAAAAATATCTAGCCAAACCCAACCGTAACTCTTTTACGGTTGGGTTTTTATAATTCCAAACCGTAACTAGATTTACGGCTGGGATCGATTTTTTACTTTCCAACCGTAATTGTTCCTGTGTTTTAAGTTTTGTTCCTACAGTTGGAAATAAAGATCTTACGTCTAGGTTGATCGAAAAACAAACCGTAAACCTGATAATTACGTCTAGGTTTAAAAAAAGAAAATTCGGTAAACTAACCTAGACGTAAGACTACATTTTACGGTTTGATTAAAACTAAACCTAGACGTAAGACTACATTTTACGGTTCGATTCAAACAAAACCTAGACGTAAGACTACATGCAAATCCTAGTTTACGGTTGAATTCAATTATACCTAGACGTAAGTTCTTCATAATCAAATTTTACGTTTAGAAACCTAGACCCGAACCAAGACGTAACACCAACAGAAGCGTAACTGAAACTTAATTTTACTTCGATTTCATTCAATCTAACCTATTTTAAGCACAAAAATGAGTAAACAAAGATGGATTTGTTCGATTATACCTAACATACACCATGGGTTGTTGTTGAGGAGTTTGAAATTCTGATTCTTCAGTTGCTTGAATCGGTTATTGAGGATGAAGATTTTGGTCTGGTGGTTGATTGAGAAGATTAGGTTTTTAAGTTTTTATTTTAGTTCAAGGGTAATCTAGATATTTTGGTTAGGTGTTAGGATGTCCCATAACCACTTTTTTGGACACTAAAAATCCAAGTGAAGCCCCTCTAATGGAATGTGTCGCCCCAATAATAGCCTTCAAATTAAATGAGAGTGATGTGCCCATGTTTTTCGGCTATAGACGCACAAGTTCTTCGAGACCGGATGCTCCTGACAAACTTTTGGTTGAAATACTTGAAACTCATAAGCAGTTAGTTCAGCGCAGGTTACAGTTTTATTAGACATCTATTAAACTTTTGTTCTTCAACCTTATAATGAAATTTTTCTATCAATACCTATTCAGCATTAACATTAGAAACTAAAATCATCTTACGCAGTCTCCGATTGCACAACTATATTAAAGATAAAATAGCCTAGGCATTGTAATTCTGTAACTCTCAGATGACAACCAATATTATAGAGTTTAGAACTGGATTACTCGGAAATGATACCTTCATCCCCGATTCCCACCGCACCCCTTAGTCGACCAGAAATGAGATACCAAGTGACATGTTCTCTGGAATAAAAAAAACCAATCGGAAGAGAGCGGAGATTGGCCCTGGACCTTTCTCGAATATCATGATTCCCCGGTGGGATTCACATCCACGAAGTGGTGAATGGCTGATAGCCCATGTAGGACCATCGCAGGGCGTCCAACACTCCAATCCGATTGGCGACTTAATGAAGAAACAAATAATAATTTGTACCCGCTTCCAAAATCGAAACTTACGGATACGGGACTAATTCTTTTTTATTTCCTCCGCTATAATCGTTAATGCTACTACACTGTGGATTGACTTCAAACACGCATGTAAATGTATTGACCCAGCCGGACACACCCAAAGTTTAATAAACGTTTTTGCATCTGTAGTAAAGACACCAGCCGAAGCGTTTGTTAGGGATAAGGCAAGCGTTTGTGATGTCGCTATTTCACGTTCATTAATGGCCAGTCTTTGTTAAGATAGTGTATATTGTCGCTCACATAACACCATATGGTGATTAGACAACTCCAATTTGTATCTGCCATTAATATGGACATCCCGTATTCATATGCATTTATCAAGTTGTTTCCCCTCTTCAGTCTGGTATTTTGTTGCTCTTAAACTATTACGAATGCAAGTGGAAGTCGAGTCGACATCATTGGCCCTCGGCCAAAATTCTTTACTCCCTCGGTACCACATATATAGGAGGAGAGGGACAATTCTCTTAGATTAAGAAAATTGCATTGAATTCATAATTTCTCATACCTTTTCTCATTTTACCCCTTGTCCTATTCATATTACAATTTTTCATGCACAATAAATAAGGGTATTTAGGGAAAAAATCACCTTGAAGTTAGGACTCCGTCTATCTAGTGGGACAAATAAAAAACAAAATTCTTCCTATATAATAGGCACGGAGGGAGTACATAATTACACGCTTTACAAAACGTGCACTTGTTCTCCTTTCCCAATTTTGGTGCAAATTAATGTACGAGAATTTCTTCCTGCCTCATGGCATGTGGTCATTCCAAATTTATTCGATACAGATTGGCATGCCCCATTGGATGTTTAACACGATAATTTTGATCACGAATAATGCATAAGGATTCTTACAGAGACTAGATGCCACATCCCACATGAATACTTTTTTTTTTTGAAAGTTAAAAGTTTGTATTAAAGAAAAAACCAACCACAGATTTTTTTTTTTGTTCCATTTAATACAAGCACCTAAACAACATTTACACAAAAGGGTTTTCTTGCAGCATCAATTCTAAACGTGCAAGTTAAGACATTCTAAATTGAGTTTTCTAAACATGCAGGAGTTCAAGAACAAAGGGGTCCTTCGCATTTTTTGGGTTTACGTGGAAAAGAAGGAAATCAATATAAAATGCTCGCAGAAAAGCTTTTGGTTTTCTTAAAGGGAAAATATATGAAAGCAAAATAAGAAATTTAGAATTATTTTCTTCGTAATTTTGTAATCATGCTCAAATCTACATCATGATTACATGGGGTAATCAACTTAAATAATACTCCATCCGTCCCATTATTAAGTGACCTAGTTTAAGTTTGCACAATTTTTAAGGCAAGTAAGGAAAATAATATTTTTAAGCATTTTTTACAATTATACCCCTAATTGATAGTAATCAGTGAAATTTAGAAATGATTTATCTCTCAAACTACTCCACGGATGTTAGGAAACTTCATACCATTGAAAAAAAATTTAAAACACCTACGTAACGAATATAAACAAACCTATCAAATTATGGATATTTCTTATATTTTTTATAATTAACTAAAAAGATGATTTTAGAAATATCTCATTATTTAGTGATATAGGTCACTTATTAGTGGGACAAAATCTAAAATCAAATAGGTCATTTAATAGTGGGATGAATAGTGGGATGGATGGAGTATTAATGTTTGTATCCAATAAAACAATCTGCTAAATTTTCTTTCAAAAAGGACAACAATGATGCTTCTTTAACCAAATGTTACGAGAACTAATTTCGACTCAAATGTATGTGGAGTAGAGGGGTGTCTCCATCAAACTAAATAAATAATTAAATTTTCAGTTATATATTTATTCTTATCAGAAAAGCCATATAGTATGAATTAATTAGGATGTGCAATTATTGTCATTATTAGGCTAAGCACTATGGAGACCTTCACGCTTCACTCATGACCATCCTTCACAACCGATGTTATGCGAATGCGAGTATGAAGAGGAAAACTATTTGTTATGGATGTTTTTTTTTTTTTTTTTTTGTTACTAATGAATTATTTATTAATTGAAATGAGAGAGTACATAGTCCTTCTCCGCCATTTTAATGATATCAGGAGGATAATGGTTCTTAAAAAATAAAATTGTTAGCTTCAAGCCTAGCTTTTCCCGCTATGGCATGAGCCACACTATTACTTAATCTATGAACTGACTTACAAAACCAAAGATTGAACATATAGAATTTATTTTTAACGGCTAAAAGCAAATGTTTGTTATGCCAATGAACTTGTGAATCCACACTTTGCAGAGATATCACCACATTATCACAATCCATTTCGAGCATAACCTTCTTATAATCTAGATGCTCCATCCATTCCATTGCCAATAACAAGGTTTTGCACTCAAAGTATTCGGCTCCAAATTCTGTCTCAACTTCCTCATCTAGGTTAACTCCTTTGATCCCTAAGATGGTACCTGCACAATCACGAATAATCAGACCAACACTTCCTTTTTTTGTATCGTACAAATAAGAAGCATCAATGTTGATTTTCACATAATCTGTTTCTGGAGGTAACCAATTCTTTATAACTTCATCTTTGATTCTTATTTGCCCCTGGAAGTAGAATAAGTAAGAGTACACTCTTTTTATGATTTTTGGATTCTAGATATTGTACTATTAGCATTTGGTTTAGTATTCTGAAAAACTAAGTTGCATCTATCTTTCCAAATGTACCAGATAGTGCACATTAGTTTACAAGTATAACCATCAGCATCAAAATCAACACCCTGTTCATTATTGTGATCTAAGAACCAACTTACCAGTCATTCATGGAAGGAGCTAAAATCCTTAAAGCAGGTTGAGATGTTAACATTCACACCTAACCAGATTGACCTAGCATAAGGACAATCTCTAAAAATGTGAGTACTGGTTTCCATAACATGATTGCAAAAACTACAGTGATACTCTATATCCGGTTTGTAAACAGATATTTTCTAGGGAGACCTTCATACCATAGTGGAAAATTTTGTTTGACCATTCACATGGATGATCAAAATTCCCATTTTGCACATTACCATAGGAAGTGCTCTAAAGCCCAGCCTAAATTTGAGCAGCCCAGTGAAAATTTTCACCCCTAATTTGCACCCACTTGGAAAAGAATCCAGCCTACTCCTTACATGGGAAGCCATACGCAATGCACGATATATAATATATATGCATCATGGTCTATTCACTTGAAAGGATACCGTGGCTTGTGTTCATATCCAGTTTTTCAAACATTAAGCATGAAACCTTGGTTTTAAATTTGCAGAAGGAAAGACTGACGTGAGTTAAAGCACACAAAAACTATACTCACGCTAAATTAAACGAGAGTGATGTGCCCATGAAAAAAAAAAGGCTCTGGAATAAAAAACCAATCGGAAGAGAGCGGAGATTGGCCCTGGACCTTTCTCGACTATCATGATTCCCCAGTGGGATTCACATCCACGAAGTGGTGGTGAATGGCTAATAGCCCATGTAGGACTATCGCAGGGCGTCCAACACTCCAATCCGATTGGCGATTTAACAAAGAAACAAATAATAATTTGTACCCGCTTCCGAAATCGAAGCTTACGGATACGGGACTAATTCTTTTTTATTTCCGTGGTCAGTATTGCACAATTTATTTCCACCGCTATAATCGTTAATGCTACTACACTGGATTGAGTTCAAACACGCCTGTAAATGTATTGACCCAGCCGGACTCACCCAAAGTTTAGTGCACGTTTTTGCATCTGTAGTAAAGACACCAGCCGAAGCGTTTGTTAGGGACAAGGCAAGCGTTTGTGATGTCGCTATTTCACGTTCATTAAAGGCCAGTCTTTGTTAAGACAGTGTATATTGTCGTTCACATAACACCATATATATGGTGGTTAGACAACTCCAATTTGTATCAGAAAGTCTGCCATTAATATGGACATCCCATATTCATATGCATTTATCAAGTTGTTTCCCCTCTTCAGTCTGGTATTTTATTGCTCTTAAACTATTACGAATGCAAGTGGAAGTCGAGTCGACATCATTGGCCCTCGGCCAAAATGCTTCACATAATTACACGCTTTAGAAAACGTGCACTTGTTCTCCTTTTCCAATTATGGTGCAAATTAATGTACGAGAATTTCTTCCAGCCTCATGGGCATGTGGTCATTCCAAATCCTTGTACCCAAGTCCTCGTCAGTCTTGAAACTATATTCGATTGACGAGTTGTGTATTAAACAAACAAGTAGTTGGAGATTTTCAGTTGGGAATGACTTTAGGTTGCACCTAAACCAATCAATTATTCTTTGTGTGCATGTGTTTCCAAACCAGATATTCTTTCCTTCTATGAAGGTTAGGTTCCACTAAATACAAACACCTAGACAACATTTACACAAAAGGGTTTTCTTGCGGCATCAATTCTGAATGTGGAAGTTGAATTCTACTTTGATTAGGTAGGGAAATCAAACATTTTAAATTGAGTTTTCTAAACATGCAGGAGTTTAAGAACAAAGGGGTCCTTCGCATTTTTTTGGTTTATGTGGAAAAAAAGAAAATCAATATAAAATACTCGCAGAAAAGCATTTGGTTTTCTTAAAGGGAAGATATATGAAAGCAAAATAAGAAATTTAGAATTATTGTCTTCATAATTTTGTAATCATGCTCAAATCTACATCATGATTACATGGGGTAATCAACTTAAATAATATTAATGTTTGTATCCAATAACACAATCTGCTAAATTTTCTTTCAAAAAGGACAAAAATGCTTCTTTGACCAAATGTTACGAGAACTAATTTCGACTCAGATATATATGTAGAGTAGGAGTACAACTTTGTGCACCCCCTCAAAAGTGGGGTGCACGTTACGGCTATCCTAATTTGTTGTCTAAACTTCCCAAAACCACTTCTTTATTTTTTGACCAAATATATTCTCCTTAATCAAAAATAAAATAGAACAGTGGATAATCCTCCCAAAATCTCCATTAATGCTTCCTTTTTCATTAATTTTTTCCTCCTCCATGAATGCCTTCTTTTCTCCTTGCTTTCTCCATTGTCGTCTCTATTTTTTCTAGATCCAGAATCATGATTTTCAGTATTTGATTGTAATAGTTGATAAATCAGATTTTAACATTTGATAATTGTTCCTTCATCCTTGTCGTAAATACCAATTTGTGACAAATCAATAGATATTAGTGCATCAGGTAATTTGAGCTTCATTAATGGAGCTCTTAGTTGCTGTGATGCTAAGAATAGCAGTAGAGAAAAGATCCATCTAGATTTTGCATTCCTCTCTGTCCAATTAATTGACTCTTTAACTTTTATCTAGGGCTAAAAACTATAACTTTTCAGAAATGGAATAAATTTCGTAATGGTGAGTTTGATTTCAATCAAACATATGAATATGGAAGCTGGAGATGTTGATTAAGTTTCGGGAGAAAAAATTGAAAAGCTTTCCTTCCCAAAGAGTAACTGTTTAGTGATTAAAAAGAATTTTTTAATTTTTTAATTTCTATTTTAGAAAAGGACGAAAGTAAATAGAGGAAGTGGTTTTGGGAGGTTAAGTCAACAAATTAGGATAGCCGTATCGTGCACCTCGGTTTTTAATTCATACACCTTTTCATTGGCATATATTATCCCAAATTCTGCATTTTTACCATCTTCAAGAATAAATATTTGTATTAATTAATTTTGTGTTTTTAAGTACTAAATAAAGCTTGGAAGAATTGAGAAGACAAAAGAGAAGAAAGTTGGAAGTGTTGCAACCCGTTCGCGCATTAGTGGCAACTTTGTTTACAATACATGGGATTAAACTACCCATAATCCAAAACCCATGATCCAAAACCCAAGACCCAAATCCATTTCCACCTCACCACCATTGGATTCCAAAACATCCACCTCACCCCATTGGATTCCAAAACATCCACCTCACCACCATTGGATTCCAAAACATCCACCTCACCCCATTGTATTCCAAAACATCCATCAAGTGAGAAAACATGTTTTGTTGAGTAAATAATTGCCAAAATTCGAATCCAAGTGAGAGAGAATTTTTGTGTATAAATAGAGAGGGTTGTTGTGTTGAAAACTCATCCAAGAATAGCTTGTTCATGTTAGTTTATTAAATTTCAGTTTTGTTATAATATTCTTCATGTTCTAGTTCATTTGCTAGGGTTTTAATGAAGCCATAACTCATTGGTATGTATTCATATCTTGTATCTTGTTCTTGAAAGTTTAGAATTGTTTAAAGTATAATTTAATCCAAGTTTGTCAACATCTTGCTCTCACAATGTATGCCATGTATCCATTGTAGTTAGAATATCTCCATGTTGATTATGCTACAACTCATGCTTAACCAAATATTGATCCTTAGATTATTTGTGCTTTAATAAGACAATTAATTCTTTGGAGAAATACTTTAGTTGTGATTAAATTATCCATTGGAGAAACACCTTAGTTATAAGGTAGACTTGAATCTGCTATAAGGACAAGAATAATATTACAAGTTGAATGCATATCATAGGTTATTGGTGGATTTGAATACCCTAGTATCCATATTCTCATTGTTTACATATCTTGTTATTTGCATCTTTTATTATTTCAGTCACTTGAAAATCATATCGTCGTATCGACAAAATCAAACCCCTTTTGGTTACTATTTGAATCAGGATTTAGAATCAACTTCTACACTCTCCAAATCTCTGTGGTTCGACCTGTGCTTTCCCTGTGTTGCTTGTCGACACAGTGCACTTGCAGTTTATACATAGAAGTAGGTATCTTTCTAAGCCTACCAAAGTACTCTCGTCATAATAACCATAACTTGGAGCTGAAGAATAATTATCATGATAGGTGTTACCTGAAAACTATTGTGCTTTATAGTTGGAACCATAACGAGGCTGACGAGTTTGATGAAGTCTAGAAGTACGCAAAAGACGTTTCTTAATCTTGATGGCTTGTTGAATTGCTTCTACCATAGTGAACACAGATTGTGTCATGCTGTTTTGAATCACCCTATGTAAACCCTCAATGAAACGTGCAACTAACTGTTCCTCAGTTTCTTGTATCTCATTACGAGCAATTAAATTGTAAAACTCAGCAACATAATCTTCTACATATCGTGTTCCTTGCTGACAATTTTGAATTTTTAAAAAACGTTGTTGTTTGTAATCCACAGGTAAAAATTCTTCTCGAATTAACTTACGCATGTGTGTCCAAGTACGTACTGTAGGTTTATTGTACTTGACTCTATCTTCACGTATCTTTTCCCACCATGCAGCAGCACCACCTTTAAGTTTGTAAGCAACGATTTTAACTTGTGATTCCTCAGGAACATCCATGAACTGAAAAAAAGCTTCAACCTCATAAAACCAGTCCAAAAGTTATTCTATTCGGAAACTGCCATTGAAGGTTGGAATATCAGCCTTCAATTTGTATTCGGGTAAAGAACCATAAGGTTTTGGTTCAGTTCTCTGGCGTTGTTCTTCAGTCCATCTTTGATGGATTTTATCTTAAGCAAAATCATCCTCATCACTATTATTTTGTAACGGAGGAGTTACCCTTTTGTGTTTAGGTTCAGAATAAACCTTGTGTTTTTCCTTGTTCCTGTGTGAACTCTCAGCTTCATTGTCTGGTATAGTTTCCGTGTAAACAAAACCAAAAT
Organism: Papaver bracteatum; assembly: GCA_023529315.1. Lineage (NCBI taxonomy): Eukaryota > Viridiplantae > Streptophyta > Magnoliopsida > Ranunculales > Papaveraceae > Papaver > Papaver bracteatum. The sequence goes on from JAJJWX010004590.1 coordinate 13,275, forward strand.
ATTTAGAAGATGTTTCAGTTTGTTTAGAAGACTCAGTTGCGTCTCTTCTTTGAATACCAAGGAAATTCATCAATCCAAATATTAGAGCAGGAAGCTCATCGAGTGTAGCTAGTTTTCCATTAATAGTTTCAACAGCAGTAGATAGAGTATCCACTTTTCGTTCTAAAGAATCAGACATTGAAACTAAAATAAAAAATAGAATAGGGTTTGAATCTGAGGTGCGGAAGCGTTTGTAAAGGATCGAATCAAAGATAAAAACCTAAGAAAAATAGGTCTGAATACCAACTAATGTAGAACTAAGAGGGTGAATGCAATGCGTAGATTGCAGGAGATACGAAGAGTTTGCAAGAGACGTGAAAACAGAAGTTGAAGTGTAAAAAAGATGACGAAAAAAGAATATTGCAGGAAGTTGTTCTTCAAAGTTTAATGATAATAATAATTCATTGTGTTCTCCCCAAACAAGACTACGACTTAAATAGGCTTTACATAGCCGACTTGACAATTAAACTAGGAAGGTAAAGAGTTTAGCTAACTTAGGAAATAAGAGTTTAACTAATAATGGATCTCTAAGAAACAAAATCAGGAAATAAAGAAAAACTAAACTTGAACTGTAAGGTCCGGTGTATGTTGTACGGCATCACATATAGTGGGATTGATCAAGATGAGTAAATTGTTCTATGGATAGAGTACTCTGGACCATGGTGTAAAGGTTTAACAACATGTCAGTTAGCTGATCACATCTCCTGAGCCTCATTTGACATGAAAAATTGACATGCGGTAAATGTTATGATATATCAAACCTTACCTTGAATTCTTTGGTTCTTATTCTTACACAGTATTTTTCCAAAGGCTAATTCTTAGATTTCATTTGCATTACATCTATGCGATAGTTCATCTTCTGCGGACGCGTCAAGAACTCGTGATTAGTAGATGAACTCGAGATTAACGTTGTATCAAACTGGCAATATATCGGAGTACTTGCCTAAGGTGACTTGGGTAAGGTCAATATGTGATGCTCATATGCTTATTAAAATTTTCGATGCAATACATGTACGGAGCATGATATAAAAATTTATGCACCAACTAGATGTTTATGCTAGAAAGAAATTCTTGAGTTATGTTAGATGTTAGTTTACCATAATATTGTAAAATGTTGTAAGGATGGGTGGTTGTCTTATCAGGTGAGGGATCTACATTATTTGTATTATTGGAATTTTTAAAATTCAATACCAGCGTAGATATTATAAAAAAAAAATTGTATTTTTTTTAATTTACAATAACATATTTTGCAACGTATATAAAAGTTGTTTAAATTAGTTTATACGTTGCGGTAAATCTAATCAAAGCAACGGATGAAGCAACATATGAAACGTTGTTTTAAATAATTTCCGCAACGTTTGTAAACTTTGGCAAAAATTTGTGACGCCGTGTGGGCAACGTACATAAGCGTTGCTTAAATTGTTAGCAACGAAAATAAATGTTACAAATTCGGGTTTTTGGTGTAGTGATTACTTACAAATTAGTTGGAAGGAAAAATGCTAGCTTGTAGGATTTGTAGAATTATGTTGACTATGAAACTGTGTCGTGATAAACAATAGGAAGAAATAAAAAAAAAATTCAACCACAAAAGCGTTTTTGTTATACTCGGCTAAATTAAAAAAAAAAGAAGGATCCCCTCACATCCTTATTTTCACATTATCTTACACGTTTGGAGATATTTTTCTTTACCAACATTAAACAGTAGTGTGTTTGAAGCTAATATTTAGGGATATGTTCGTCTTACAAAGATCTACATACCCACAGAAAATGTGATGATTCCGAAATGTATAGCTCCAGCATCTACTACTTTGAAAATTGACCGTCGAAAGTCGATTAATTCTCAACCGTTAAAATTAAGATTGGTGGATGGTGAAGTTTGGTATTTCGGAATGAGCTCATTTTTTGTGGGTATGTAGAGTTTAGTAAGAAGAGAATATTCCCAAAATATTAGCTTTAAATAAGTTACCGTTTGATTTTGGTTAAGAAAATATCTCTCAATGTCAAAATTATAAATTTAGATTTATAGGCTTCAAAAAAATTGTAATCACATCTTAATCATGATTACATGGGTGCCCAACTTAAATAATGTTTTATCTAAAAACCATAAAATTAAAAAATCATTAAAATAATTTACAAAAATCCTCCTTTAAACAAATGTTATGAGAACTGTTTTCAGCTCAAATGCATAGGGGAGGAGTGTCTCTCTCCATCAAGAAAACTTACGTGCAGTGCATTGGCCCCTAGGCCCCGTACGAATAAATTAATTAGGATGTGCAAATCAGTTGTTAGCATCAACCAGTCATCTTTATGCTACGTAAGTTGGCCAAAAACTCTACGAGATTTCTTCCAGAATCGTTTGGAATCTAGTGAATATCATTCGATTACTATTCTAGACATTTAAAACATTTTAAAATCCCCCGGTGAAAATCCACGTAATATTTGAGCATGTAATATTTTAAGTTAATTGCGAATGCTATGTTCTTTTAGATACCATTTTTCTTACGGCAAACGATCCACAATCATCCGGAAAAGAAAACCCAACCAATTCCCGCTGGATTCTTAAATATTGGATGAAAATCTGTGAAGATATTGAAAAACACGTTCTTGATTTTGGTACATGAACAATTTCTACACGACAAGAACCGAGGTCGGTTAGATTTTATTTCCATCCTAGCCGATTCTAGTATTTCAAAATTAAAACTTATTCTAATTGATTGTGTTCTCTCTCTTTTGGTTAATTAATTAGTTATGAAGATCATTCAAATCTAGGTGCTATAATAACCAAGTAACCAGCGAGTGTGAATATATAGATGTCTTGATCCATTTGGAACCATATTCCAATCTCACCAAAACACATGATTACTAGTAAAAGTTCAAAAAGAACTCAAATTTATTATAATGCAACACTTGCAACATCCAGACGTGCACTAGACAATAAAGAGCAAATAGTAAGTAAGATAGTGGCCGCTTAACTAATCAGGGCTTCAAATCATCTTTCACGAGAGGAACTATAAGGGATGGTGGAGGTAAAATATTGGCAGTGGCATCGCAATATCCTCGAAGTATATCACCTTCCTCTTGAGTGAACCCTAATGACCCAAGCATAGCAGGCCAACAGTTGTGCTGGATTATATGAATTGCTTGGCAACAGTTCCGACCTAAATGTGTTTCACCATTGAGAAAGAACAGTATAACCTCACCAGTACATGCTTGAAGCTCCATCAACGAGTCCCAACATTCAGTGTATGACCCATTTGATTGCAATCTAGCAGCTAAGGATATGGTCGGCGCAGTCTGGACATGCGACAAAGGTCTTGCTAATACACTAGTAGCACCGATTGTAATGGAATCCATTGTGCTCAGAGTTATCACAACCAACATTGTTACGAAGATCAACTTTGAAGAAGTTGTTAAATAAGCAGCGGCCATGGTATGCCTATGAAGATCCATTGTGCTCAGACTACCCACAGAGAGAGTTCTTGAGATAGATATCGGGAGAATATGGTACAGAGATGGTGATGAAGGGACATGTGAGTTCTATCCTCTTTATAGATGATAGAGGTGTAGCTGAGGAGACTGCATGCGTTACACATGCATAGAATTAATTTGGAAATGAATATATTTGTTAATAACGTGATAATGAGATCATGGATTTAGGTGGGCGCATTATTTATTCAGGGGTTACAGAAGTTGAAATGGAGGATTCACCAGTCGTTGATAGGCTAATAGCTGAGATTGTATTAAATAGTTCAAACATCCTAAAGGATGAAAACTGAGTAACCATATGGTTGTTCTTTAGTGGTAAGAATTCCACGTTGTGGCCGTAGAGACCTGGGCTCGAATCCCAGCAGCCACAAATTAAATTAAATTTTTTTCCACCGTGAATGGAGAAATTCATTCAAGGCCTTTTTATCCCATGAAAGCAACGTAGGGCGATCTTTTTTTCTTTTCGTTTTTTGAGTGCCGGGATACAAGAAGAACAAAGCAACGAAACGAAAAATCAAACAACAGGAAAGAGCCACTCCAATTAATGTGTTGAACAGATCATATTCATCATAAGAAAAGGCCAGTATCCTCGTAGTACAGCGGAACTTAGTTTCAGAATTAGCTGAATATGTCCTAATATGGATCAAATCACATACAATTATGTGCCCGGGCTTTTCCCCTAGTACATACATGCTAGCATGATATTTTTGTTTGTCACGCAAATTTTCCATGATTTATAAGAGCTGATACCAATTCTACTAAGGGGATACCATTTCATATAAGACAAAATGATCTGAAGCCTTCCCGGCCGTTGGATCGACCAAATAGTATCCCCTTAGTAAGACTGGTATCAACTCCTATAGATCATGCAATTTTCTTTAACTAATTATTACTTGACTATCTTTTGAACAGTGAACAACCTAACAAGCACATTGACTCATTTATAAAAATCCCTTTAATCCACAGTTATCGAAGTAGGAATAAAAGGAT
>JAJJWX010004591.1:0-28550 GCA_023529315.1 Papaver bracteatum
ATATGAAAGATTCTGCATCAGCTAGCTTTGTTAGGTTGCCGTCAAATGCTAAGATCTGTTCTTGTTCTTCTTTTGTTTGTGCAATATCTGAAAGTTTCTCTAAAGTTTCAAGATCAAGACTCATTTTTCCTTCAAGGAGAGCATCAAGAATCTCTTTAAGAGTAATGCGGAGCGATCGAATAACCATTGCCGTCTTTTGGGATTTATAAGGATCAAGGATGAAAATCTGAGCAGTGGGGTCTGTGCTTAATTTTCTAGCATTATTTGGGGACACATTGTTACTCTTTGGAGATATTCGATTCGCAGCAACATAACCAAACAGAGCTGTGGCCATGTCATTCGTAGAACTACAGCAAAAACTACAAAATTAGCAGACTAGTGGGCGGAATTTGAATATCCATTAGTTTTCTATAAACGTTAAAGTTCGATTTTGCAAGTGTTCTCTTACCTGGTGGAAGGACTCTTGGTGAAATGGTCACTTTGAGAAGCCCCCGGAGGTGGTGGATTTGACGACTGTTGCACCTGTACCTGCAGTTCTCGACTATTTAGAGTCGTCGATGAATTGATAACAGAAGGCTTAGGGAATTCTTTTTTAGAAATTCCAATTAGTTCTTGATACTTCTTTTCTGTTTTACTTAAACTATCTTTAGGAAGATCATTAGAGGATGACTGAGGCTGCCTCCAATAAATCACATCTAAGCCATTTTCATCGACAACTAGTCCTGTTTTACTATCTCCACCAATTGGATTCAACTGCTGATGATCATTGTTAATATTAACCCTTATCTCCCTTGGTCGACGAATCCCCATCTTTGTATCTACTGAGCCACGGCCAGCATGATATTTTCGGCAGAAAAATAATACCCCTGCAACTACAACTATACTAGCAACAAGACCTGCAAATTCTTTAGCAAGAGTTGCATCTAAACTAGTAGTACGCGTGTTGTTTTGATGATGAGGAACATTGCTGGAAGAAGAGGACAAAGGATTAGAACTTGGTATTGGCTGTAAATGATGGTGAAATGGGAAGAATACTTCAATGTTTTGTGAAGCAGGTTTGACCTGGTCATGACAAGAAGAATAAGAAAAGGGAAGAAAAGTCAAGGAAGCAATGATGAGGGTTACAAGGTGAACCCATGACTGAAACAACAACATGGGTGCAAGTCATGAATTTTGCATACACAAATCGTAGTGAGAAAGAAAGAACCGTTCAAAACATTGCTTACGTTTTAAGGCTCTTTTCATATGTTTAAATCAGGTGGGTTACCTCATGTCTCATGATAGTGTTTCTGGTGTTGCTGAAAATAGTAGTTAGTTGTTAAATTAGTTAGTAGCTTCAAAAGACTAAACTGACCTTATAGAAAGTCGTTGGTTAATTGGGGTTCTGAAAGATAGGGGGGAAAGGGCATGGGTTTGGTAATCAACAACTTAGTTTTAGTGTTCTGTGCAGAGCCGATCTAGAATAAGAAAGGGCCCTGCGCGAACTTGGTCAAAGTTTATTTATTCAAAAGAGAAACCGCCACAATATGCGATTAGAATCTAGAATTACATGGATCTGTCAAAGATAGCATCCCAATTATAAAGGAGTGTAGACAACGAAAAATCAACAAAAATATCAGTCTTACGGGTCCATTTGGGAAGACAAATGGATTCCCAACGCAGATATATTCCATAAAGTCCCCAACTCTCAAGATCAGACACCAACAAGAATTCAAGAGCTAATAACGAAATCAGAATAAGTGAGATCAAGAAAAGCTAAACCAATTCTTTTATCCATAGGATAGGGAAAAAAAATTCAAGCCAAGGAATCAAGAGCAAGACATCATTAGAAGGAGGCATGATCACTCAGGAAAATTCACAGCCAAGAACATTTAAAACTTTCTATCCAATCAGGATCAAGACAATAATGACAGCCTAGATTTCCCATGGAATAAGATTTAGAGAATTCAAGCAATTCCAATAATTAGACTTTTCATCTAGAAATTATCACAAAAAATTCTTCCAACATCTGCTAGACTAGGTTCTCATAATCCAGATATCGACTCGATTTTTCAGTTATAACAATCAAGCGCAAGAAATGGAATTTCATCTCTTTCATCAGTGTCCTCATAAGAGCAAAGCTTGGTTTGGTCTCTCCCTCAATAATATAATCTCAAGTTACAATTCTAGCACAATTATTTCCTGAATTAATAGGTGGATTACGGAAACTAACTTGAGACATCTTCAGGTAAAAATTTCCACCATACTCTGGTTCATCTGGAAATATAGATGCTCGGTAGTCTTTGAGAAAATAAACCCAGACCCAATCAATTGAATATGGCAAATCAATAGTTTCTTACAATCATCCCCGTCGAATACCCTTCAAAGTGATATGAAAACTCAAAAGAAAGTCTTAACCAATTACTCGTGGTCCAACCTAAACTCAGATTGGATAATTTTCATTGATGCTTCCTTTAAGAAAGAGGATTTGTCGATGGGATATGCTTTCATTCTATATCCAGCAAATGAAGAGACTTTCATGCAACGATCTACAGGTTCGAAGTGGGCTACGTCAGCTTTCCAAGCAGAAACAAAATCCTTATTAAAGGTAGTTACGTGGTTAAAAGAAAATATTTTATCAAGCGTGTTCATAGTAACTGACTGCAAAGTGTTGGGAGACAATATAAACAAGGTAAGCACAGATTCTTCGTGGACAACGTAAAATACCTTGCAAGAAATAAGGATAATCTTGGGCGATCCACCTCAAGATAAAGTGAAATATATTAAGAGGAAGAATAACTCAGCACCAGACTACATTTCCAAGGAGGCAAGGATTAAAAATCTACAACACATGTCAGATAACCTGCACCAAAAAGTTCATAAATCTAGCATAGATTCTAACATTTTTGATAAAAATGATCTTGTAAATCTTTTGTACTATATTTGCTAGTTAATATATGAACTTTTCTCATCAAAAAAAAATAAAAAATTTGCTTGACACCTCTGTGAATATTGTTATGTAACCTGTTATTTCTTTCACTCACACACACCACCAAATTGCAAACGACATATAACCCCAAATCATTTTAACTCCATTATTGCTTTTCTTATTACTTCATTCCCACAAAGTTCATTTAACATCACATCCAAAAACCCATGAAACGCCAAAACTCTGCATAAAGTAAGACAAAATCTCTGAAATAACTTTGCAGTGGATGAACAGGTGAGGATTAGATTCTGTGTGTTGATCACATAATAAATAAACTGCATTCTGAACCATATCTTCACTGTAAAAATAGTCCAATGTAGATGCACCATTATAACATAGTGTCCAAATCAGGAAACAAACCTTCAAAAGAATCTTAGAGTTTCACAACTTCTTAACTGGAAAAGAAATGAAACTATCAGTTTCCAACGTAGAATAAGTATTTGCAACAGAGAAATCTTTCCTATAACCATAGATCCAAAGTTTGCTCTCTGATACCAAGTTCTCATCTGCCAAATCAATGTTTGTTTCACCAATAACCTGCAACAAATGAATCACTTCTAGAACTTCATATTTTATTTAAAGATCTAACAAAATTCAAACTCCAAGCCCTTTCAACATTCACCATCTCTCTAACCACCACATTATTGTTTCTAGAAAGCTTGTATAGTGTAGGAAAAGATATTCTCAAATAATGATCTCATATCTAAACATCGTTCCAAAAATAGATCCCACTGTTATCACCTAGAACTAACTTTATGCCAGATTCAACAAAACTTCTAGATTTCAAAATACCAGCCCACAAACTAAAGCACACAGACCTGTTAGATTGATTAGGAAAGAGTGCTTTTGTAACACCTCCAAACTTCTGATTTATGATCTTTCTCCATAATGCTTACTTTTCACTACCATATCTTCAAATCCACTTTGCATGCAGAGATTTGTTAAAAAGCTTCAGTTTCGTAATACCAACTCTACCCTGCATTTTGGTAAGTTTTCTTTTGACCAAGAAACCCAACTTTTTCTTCACAGTGACACCCGAACCCTACAAAAAATTCCTTATAATTTTTTCCATTTCATTTTCCACACTCACTGGTATTTGGAACATAGAAAGATAGTACACGGGGAGACTTGCTAAAACACTTTGAATCAAAATAAGTCATTGCCCTTTATATAAATAAGATCTTTTCCATCCTGCCAATTTTATATGAAAATTTTGAATAATCTTCTGCCAAACAACTTTGCATTTTGATTTACTACCAAGTGGAATACCTAAGTAATTTAGTGGTAGCTGGTTATGCTCACAACCAAATAATTCATCACATATTTCACCATTATGCAATTGACCAATTCCTACAATAGCACTCTTCCTAAAATTAACTCTTAAGCCAGAAATTTCCTCAGAAGCTAGTAAAATGCTCTTCAAATACTGAATTTGTGACTCATTATCATCAAGAAAAACTATTAAATAATCTGCAAAATGTAACAGAGTAATGACAGTACCTTTAGAATCCACCTTGAAACCAGAAATAAGATTTTGAGCAGCTGCAGATTTGAACATCTGAGCAAGAACCTCGGCAACTAGAATGAAAAGGAACGGTGATAACGGGTCACCTTGCATGATCCCTTTTTCACTTCTGGAAAGATCAGTCGCTTCACCTTTGATAAGAACAGCAAACCTAGGTGTAGAAATACACCATTTTATCCAGCTTCTTCACTTGCAACCAAAACCAAATTTATCCAGCGTATTATCCCCACCACCCAATTAACATTTTTGTAGGCCTTTTCAAAATCAACTTTGCAGATGATACCCGTAAGTTGCTTCCTTAATCTTGAGTCAATAAGTTCCGAGGCAATCAGGATGCCATCATGAATTTATCTACCTTGCACAAAAGCACCTTGAACATTCGAAATTATTGAAGGCATAACAATCTTGCGATAATTTTATAGGCACTACCAGTCAGACTTATAGGTCTAAAATTAGTTAGAGAAACTACACCATTACACTTAGGGATTAAAGTGATATTGGTACAATTACTTCTCCAATTCAAAGCACTTGTTTCCTTAAATTATTTCACCACTAATATTAGATCATCTTTGATTACTTCCCAAGAATGTTTATAAAACTCTGAAGTGAATCCATCGGGTCCTGGACTTTTATTCACCCCAAAATGATCCACCACATTCTACTTCCTCAACAGAAAATGGTTTTTCTATGTTGATACTCTCCATAAGAGAGATAGTAAGCATATCCAATTAGTTAAAATCTTGTCTAGACTTATGTTTCTTAGAAAACAAGGAAGTATAGAAATTTCTAGTCTCCACGGGCAATCTTCCTTTTTTTCATAACACAAGTCACCATCAATCCTTAAGCAATTTATACTATTATTCTTATATTTAAAGGAAGCAATTTGATGCAGCTAACTAGAATTTATTTCACCATCTTTAATCCATCCATCCTTGGCTCTTTGACTGATCTTCCTAGCCATATTTAAAGAGATTGGAGCATGCTTCATCTTAGCTTACTCCCTAACTACTATATCATCATCAGAAAGAATATTTATTTCCTCAAGATTATCTAGCACATCTATAGTAATTTCTAGGTTATATAATTGTGACTGCATATTGCCAAAAATATTTCCCTTTCAATTCTTAATTAAATATTTGAGGGCTTGCAACTTCTTAGCAAATATGTAACTAGGGGAGCCAACAAAAGATAGATTTACCCACCAATTCTAAGATTTCTCAGAAAATCTGGATCGGATAAAATGGAATTATCTAACAAGAAGGAGACTTTTATCTCCAGGGTTGCAATTAAGCATGATAGGGGCATGATGTGAAATTGGTTTCTTCAGCCTTAGTTGCTGGACAGTGAGATAAAAAATCACCAGTAAGCAAAAATCTGTCTAAATTTATCAATAGAGGTGGTTGTTGAGAGTTAGTCAAGGTAAATCTTCGCCCCCACAAGAGAAAATCTATTGGCAAAGGATTTAAATGACTTGATGTTAATTGCAACTAGAAGAATTTAAAAGACTTACAAGGACATTTTTTTATTCTCCAGTGATTTCATAACTAGAAGAAAAATGAACATAACAAAGAAACACAAAATAAAATAAAATGTAGTACGAGCATTATAATCAATGAAACACTTGTGGTTGTACTCTTAGATTACATTGAGAAAGATACTGGTTCGGTTCCCACAAGTTATTTTCTTTGTGAAAATTTTAGCGAACTAACTGGGCTTGGTATGCGATGCGACCAAAGAAAAAGGCACTACTCCCTCATGGACCCTTTGTACTGCACACTTTGCACCGCCTCTGGATCGATCTGGCACGTTCTATGTCCTTGTATATATATTAATTTTAGTTTGGTTCAATGTTATTGTGCTTTATTTTTGGACGAACAACATTAGAGACTTATCCTGAAACTATCAGGGTGTTTGTACCCTAATATTTGAGCACCAATACAGGCTAATTGTAGCCTTATTAGCGGGAAAATCACATCTCATGCCCAGCATTCCATGTACACTGGCCTTTTTCCACCGGCATGTTTTCGTCGATCTATCAAAGAAAGAAGTTCTAGAGTGTTCCAGTTTACTTAGTAGACAAGTCTACATCATCATATAAATACATGGGATCTGAACCCTAAAGGACACACAAAAGTATGCCAAAAATCTTATAGGGAACAAACAAATCATTGGAATATATATATATTCAATAAAATATCTTCCCCTATGGGGATTCATCCGTGGATGTAAGAATAACTTGCCGAACCACGTTATATTTTTGTCTCCATTATTTATCTTTGATTCGTCTTTTAATCCTATCTTAATATATCATCATCAAATCAATCGTTTTTCGTACCCAAAAGTATTTTTTGGTACAAATATTGACGTCGATTAAGGGGAGGCGAGAAAAGGGATCGTGTTATCCCAATATCGGTTGAATATTCGTGGTAATACAGAAGTTCAAGCAAAAACTTATGCTCTTTGTGTGTATTGCTAATGGTAGAAGGAGTAACACACACACAGAGATGATGTGGAGCAACGCTTGACAACCATAAAGAGGTAGCAGTTGTTTCAAAATTGGCAAGAGATCAAACACGACCCTAGTAAGCTAAAATTTCTAGCAACATTTCTTTATAGTTATATATATATACTAAAATGAAAGGATGCTTCATTAGAATTACATTAAGGACATTGGTGACAGAATTGATCTTCCACGGACTCTAATTGGTAATTTCAATATCACTATGTTTAATCATAAAAGATTGAGGGATATTTAGATTCTGAATCGCAACTTTATGACCATATTTGATGTTGGATCCTAGAAAGAATTTAATCATCTTGACCATCCAAAAGAGAGTCAAATAAGTGAAATTACTAATTTAGACCTAACCTTTTATTTTGTTTACTAATTATACCATCACCTTCTTCTTGGGCCATGTTTTTAAACCTATAACCTTCATCGATGGATTTGAAGATCGGACTGGTTCATTCATACATAAACCACTTCATAGGTGTCTAAAACACCTAATTTTATATCTATTATTTAATCTTTCATTGCAAGTTTCGTGTGAATTATACATCTTATGTTTACTTTTGAGTGTTTTAGGTACTTTGGAGTCATTATGAGCAAAAGAAGGAGAAATCATTCAATTGGGGCTAAATGGAGTGAGAAGGTCAATTCACAGGCGATATTTGGGTCAGGCTAGATTATGCAAGAGGAGCTATTCTGGAAATTAAACCGTCAGTCTACTAGAACTGACAGTTGAACATAGAATTAGGTTGTCAGTTCTCGGAAACTGACAAGCCACACATGAGCTGGTTAGCCTATTTCAGATGGTGGGGTGCCCATAGCAGTTCCACTTTTATTACAAGCCTAAATCGAGAGTTCTCCTTCTCAATTCGTTCATTTCAATCAGTTCCCAGAAATTGAGTAAGGAAAGCAGCCACATTTCTTTGTGTCCGAGACATTGAGAAGAAATTGATGAGGATTCATGAAACGGACAAGAACTAGTCTGGTTGGAAACTGAAGACGGGTTTATGATGAGTTTACTTCTAAGATCAGGTAAATTGAAGCTATGGTTCTAACGGCCAGATGCTCAAGTAGAGAAAGCATATAAATTATGGATCTGTTGAGAAGAATTAGGGTTTGAGGAATGAGTTTCTGTCGATTTAAGAAGATGGGTTGGAGTTCAATTAGTCATTAATTCAAGAATAGAGCTAGAATCGAAGGTCAGAGGAGATTCAAGGGTTTTAGGTTGAACTCAGGGAGGAAATGGTGATAGTTGTGTTGGTGAGATGAAATGGCTGAATTGGTGATTTTCATGGAAGAGTAGGTGTTATGGTTGCAGTGAAGGTACTGGTGGTGCCAATGAATTGCTGCAATGGGTTGCTGCTGAAATGAAGAGTTGAGTGAATGGAAGTGATTGGTTATGAAGCTGAAATGAGTTTGTTGGTGGATTTGAGTATTGAAATTGAATGGGTATTGCAGCTACAGATGGTTGGCACTAGAGCTACTTTTATATGTAATTGCAATGGTTGTCTCTGGTGGGTGCTTAGAATTGAAGGTTGAATTGGGCTGAGCAAGACAGGGAATTGCAGGTTAGGGTTTGGTGAAATTGAAGTCACAAAGAAGATATGGTGGTAATTGAGATGAAATTGTGATTGGGTTTTGAAGACAGATGATTGTGCTCATGGTGGTTCTGATGGGTATTACAGTTCAGATTCAATGGATGGATGCATCTACTCAGATATGGAGGCATGGACTGCATTCTGCGGGAACAAATTTTGCAGTCTAGAGCCGGTGTGCTTGAGGTGACTAACAAGATGGTGGCAGCTGTGAATGAATGATGTTGTATGGATTTGGTTCGAGTGCGAAAGTGGGTTTGCTGTGTTCATTGTGCTGTGTATGGTGGGGAGATTATGGAGCTGAACGACAAGGTGGTACAATGGAATATTATTGTCACCGGGAGTATGATGGTATGTAGCTGAAATGGTTTTGAATCTTGGTTTAAAAGTCATGGAATGTGCAGAATGGTTTGTGTAGCATTGTAGGGTGCAAGATATTGCAGGAAGTGGTGAATATGCAGGTGCAGTGAGTGTGCAGCTGGTACCGAGACAGAATTGGTGATGCTATGATTATAAAGATTTCAGGTAATAGCACTGCAGGTGCAGAGGCTACAATAAATGGAAGTGTTGTGTGTGTTGCAGTTGGAGCTATTGATGCCATGCGTTGTAATGAGCAGATTGAATGGAACTGGTAGAATGCAAATGCAATAGTTACAGAGTTCGTGGTGATGTTATGCTACTGCAATGAACTGGAAAGTATATGCAGTTATATATGGTGTATGAGATTTGAATTGCAGTTGAAGCAATGGGTTTTGTGTTCAATGGCTGATAGAGAAACTGCTTTGAGCTGAGCTGCAGATGAATGGTGGTGGTATAAGTTTAATGAGTAGTCGTTGCATCGTGTGTGAATGAAATTGCAGGCGGGGGTTTGTTGGTGCTAGAATAGCTTGTCAGTTTCACAAAACTGACATGCAATTCAAGTAATATGTTCCAAAGGGTAAGGATGATGGGCTGTGAAATGTGGGACTTTTCTAGCCGAAAGCAAAACAATATCGTATAGCTTGGATACGGATCAGGAAGTGAGGGAAAGAGGGAAAAGCTATAAAAATCTATCTCTTTTATTTTTCAACATCTTATCATCTAATATCTCTTCTTCTACTTTGTTTTCTAGGGTTTAGAACATGATGCCTTCTTCTATGCTTTTTGTTATGAACTCCATATACACAAGTAGATAATTTATTTTTATTGGTTAAAGATGTAGTTGGATTTTGCAAGCATGTTTTTTGATATGATGAATTAGTTTTCTCTCCATATTATCATTTTATTTCTACGGTTCATAATAATTGTATGATAGACGTATTGCAATATGATTGAATGTTTGTTTAGTTAAGTCCAAAATTGATTGAACTTACATCCATATCTATAGCTATTTTAGGGTTTATCATCGAGCGATAACCTTGAATACGAGTAGCATGAGATGATTTCGGTTTGTAGTGATATACTCTTGTAATCATATGTAGAGTTTGACCTTTGTCCGAATTGTCATGCGTAATGTATGATAATTGTATTGATTAGCCTATTTATGAAACTTAATGCTCCTAGGAATTGAAATTAATTAGCACAAGGCGTTAGGTTATTTTTTAGGTAGAATTCACATACGTAGCTCTAATGCGTGTGTTGATGAACTTAGGAAATTTACGAAGTATTCTTGCAATAAGGTATTCTAGGGATTTTGATGATAGCGAGATTAAATACGAATTCTATTCATATATTCAAAAACTTGTTTACAATTGAAGATGAAAACTTTACCCAATATTTCACATCTTTGAATTGATTTGCATGCTTTATTTCTTTGTTTTGCTTTCATATTATTTTAGTTACATAAATCAGAAAATTCCCCCCTTGCTTTACATAAGAAATCGAAACATATTGACAATCTAGTCCTCTTTGTGGGAACGATCCTTTCTTACCCTTGCTTCATTATATATTTTGAGTAGTAAGAAAGTGTAATTATTTTTGACGCCTACCACAGCGATCAAATTTTGGCGCCGTTGCCGGGGAGGCCGCGGTTGTCACTTGTTTTTTATTTTTTACTTTTGTTTTTCTTATTTTCTGGTCCTTAACATAGTTTTGAGAAGTCTTGCGTCAGGTACCACTTTCTATGGACGGACATATTGGAACAACGGGTACGGTTATCAAACTAAACAACATTATGACAACTATCACCCTTGCGGGGAGTACAGTCAAAACCAATCCTTTGGTTATGGTCAATACTCCATGTACCCTTTTAGTTGTTCTCATATATTCCAACCTTTTTTATGGTAGGTATGTAAGTGAGTAACCACAAGGAGGGGAGACTAGTTGTACTCCTATTCATATTTCTTCGAGTTTGGTAGATGAGATGCAACAATTTATGGTCAGCATGGAGTCAGTTTGTAGACAACCAAGTATGGACCAGTTTCATCGACTGAATATGCTCATAGTATGTTTGGCCCAATTTCTGATCATATTTATGATCATTCACCCATTCAAAGGGAAGATAATTGGCCTAACAATACTGAAGTAAGTGATTCTACTTTTTCCTTGTCGAACGAGCTTTACCAACAAATGGAATACTATTTTCAAAATTTGGATGGATCACTCTAAGAGATTCAAAAAGGTGTTTCCAATTTAAGACAAGGCATTGAAGAATACAAAGAGGACATGCAAAATTCTGCGAAAGACCAATCTTTGGGAAGTGGTAGCCAATATTATGTTAACTATGATATTGATGATGACTATGAAAATACATCACTTGAAACAATTTATGGTGACATCCCCGAGGAGTGTACAATGGTGTCTTTTTGCGATCAAGGTGAAGTTGAAAAGGAATATGATGACACTAGTGTAGCTTACTCGAGCATTGATCTTTATAACGATCAAGAACCTATTCAAAAGGTAGAGCTTGAGGATGATGCAATGAGTGTTCTAAAAAAGTTCCTTATGGTGAGACTTGAATCCGCAGTGGAGTATGTACCTTGCAACAAAGAGGAGTGTGTTGAGAATGAAACCAATTTGATCCATATTGTGGAAGACCCAATTAAGCTTGCAAAGGATTGTAATGTTGATGTCGAGACTTTGGTTAAGGCAGAAATGGACGAAGAATGGTTGCAAGGTTTGATAGAGGACCATGATATACAAGAGGTGAATAATTCACTTGAGTTTTTCAATGATGAAGAGGATTCTGTGCTACAAGAGATTGTGCGAGGTTTTTCTAACCCTTTGCATATTGATTATTCTCCTTTACCTCTTATTGGTTTGAATGTATGTGCTTCGAAAACATTGTTAGATGACTTTGTTTCTCGATATCCGCCATTAGAAACATTAGATTCTCATACTATGCAGGTTTGTGAACAAGAAACCGTGGAAGTACCCGACTCCTATATTCATTATGCACTTCCAAGTGTGGAAAAGAATAAGTGTGGGGGAAACTCTTATTGGTTAATAGCTTCAATTATGTTTTCTTGTACTAATATTTGTGTGAAGCTAGTGTTTGCAAAACAGGTTCTATGGAAGGATCCCCAACTTTTCAGATTGTTGGTATACGGGGAATGAATCTTGCAAGGATATAGTCGGGCTGACGACCTTAAACCAAGCGCTAAATGGGAGGCAACCCATAGTTTTTGTATCTCTTATATTTTATTTTTTTTGTCTTGTATTTAGTTTTTCTTGTTGCATATCATTATAAGATTTCCCACCTTGACTTTCTTTGGACGATTCAATTTACATTGAGAACAATGTAAAGTTTAAGTGTGGGGGAGTGGTTAAGCATTTGCATTGTAAAATTTTCAACCTTTTTTTACATAAGTGCATGAAAAACTCCAACTTGTATTTAGTTTAGGGTCACATAGTATACATGTCGCTAAGATTACATAGAGATTCTCATAAGAGTGACTGAACTTAGAGATGACAGAGAACATGAACGGGGTTCTTACTTATATGAGAGTTAAAGTTGGATTTAACCATGCCAGTGGAAAATGAGGTGCAGACTGATTCGGTATTATATTTGTGGTCCCCTATAGTGGAGACTACCCATGTTACATAATGTGAGGCACCGACCTTCAATTCTTTGTACCTGTCTAAATTTGTGCTTTTAGAGTGTGTGTCATCGTACGTTAATTCCGGGTAGAATGGTGAGCTACCCAACCTCCCACCAATAGAAGCACTACTTTGATCTCTTGAGTGCTATTTTGTCAATCGTGATGGTGATATCGAATTGCTAACTTACATATCACTTGTAATCTTGTTCGCAGTTAGCACCATCCACTTTATCTCTCTCTACACCGACGGGTCCATAGAAATACCATCATCATCAATAAGAGGAGCATCACAAATTCGAAGGAAAGTTGAAGACGTTCAAGGTTTACAAGCAACAGTACAGAAATGAGAAGATTTCAGATTCAAGTAAAGCAACAAGACAATGAGCATAATATTTACAAGTTGAAGACTTATGTACAAGAACGAAGATTATCAAGATGAGAATTCAAGAATTTTATGATATCGAGACATACAAGTTGTGAAGAATCAAGCGGTAAAGTACTTACCGTGGCCTTTGTATTTTTATTTTATTTTATTTTTCTCAAATTTTTCTTTAATAAATGTGTTATAATTTACAACTCAGAAAAAGAATCATCAGGCAAAAAATTAGTCGTAAGCCGAGCAACAAGCTGAGCTCCAACTCCCTTTTGAATGACCACTCCTAATCTATGAAAAAGAAAATCTCCCACACGCGCTTGGCATCATAACTAGCAATATAGTTACGTAAGCGTTTAAGAAAAATCGTGGTATCTTCTCCAAGCTCTCCCAAAGTGGTGAAAGCAAGTGCCCCAAAACCATAACCCTGAGTCGTCCACTTCTCCAAGTACTTGGCATTCTTCTTAGCAACGACATTCTTGATGGCAGTTCCTGGTGAAAAGGTGCGAACCCCTCCTCCAGTGAAGGGTGAAACTCCAGTCACATCAAAACACATGTCACGACCATTTTCCTAGTTAAGCACGAGTATATCTGCCGGTCTCAAAGCAGTCCCATTATTGGAAAGAAGACCCAAATCAACCTCTTTCCTAGCTAGAACACCTGCACGATAACACATGTCAGCGATAGTATCACGCACCAAATCTTGTCTAAACTTTATGCCCACTTCATTAGCGCAATGCAAGGCATGATCTCCAAAAGGATCCATATCCCTTTTGCAGAGGGGAAAGCACCATCCATCTCAAATAAAGGGATCCCAAATCTATACTTGAGCACTGCACTGAATTACCTGGCTCCCATATGTTGGTTGAGTCCCACAATTGGAATTGCCATCAGAAAATCCCAAGCATGTTTTGTTTGATTACATTGCCAAAGCACCGAGTCACGTTCCGTCATAACATAATTGGTGGGAATGTTCTTTTTAATAGCATCAAAGTAGATAGTTGCCAAGGAGTTCATAGAATGGGTGACAAAACTACGCATGCACATAGGAGGAACAATCTCACACAAAGAGTTGAAGGATTCCATAGCATGCTGGAGGGAAAGGCTACTACCACTGATACCGGTACCCCTCAAAATGATAGACTGCAAATTCAGGTTCTGCAGATAAGAGGCAAGATAGCAATAATGTTAAGTGTCTTGTATAGTGTATACACCCAAGCCACCATGCTTGAACGGCAAAGTAGAAAGTCTCTGTTTAAGAAGGCCAAATCCCGGCCCATCCCCTGTGATAATGTGCCTCAAAAATTAAAACACCCGCGTGTCGAACAAATCCTGAGCTTCTAACAAAAATTCTGGCTTTGTGGTACGTAGAGGGAAGTAAAGCCGCGAAGCACCCGTGCAATTTCTAAATAACAACAATTCACCTTGAGGGTCTTCTAACTTCTCTACATCATCGACAAGTGCCATAGTCTTACGAACTCTACTGACTAACAAATCCTTGTTAAATTGAGCATCAAGACTGACCGGACCACCCAAAAGTTTCACTCCCTTTGAAGGCCTACTAATATTAGGAGGAAAAACACTTGTAGCCATTGCTCTGGGATCAGGGGAGGGCCAAAACAACTCCGTCTTCGCCACATTCAAATGCAAACCTCTAGCAACCCTTTCATTTTGAATAATCTTTAAATCCTTTGCAAATATCAAGGTATCGCCTATCAAGGTACCATCATCAAGGTACCAAGCTTTCATTTCAAGCTCACATTGTGCCGCAATACTCTTGACCAAGGGGTGAAGCGTGAGAGAAAACAACAAAGGCCCCAAAGGGTCACCTTATTGCACACCTTGGGAAGAGGAAAGGACATGATCCATATAATACAGACGAGCAGGCGAGGCATAGCAGAATTCTACCCAATGAGAAATTTAAGGACACATCTTACGTACCTAACCTAGCATAGCTGTACGATCAATGAGATTGAAGGCGTTGGAAAAATCAACCAGCAGCATGGACATATTGTCTGAACTCCCCTTCTCTTCAAGCATGCGATTTACAGCGTGTAAGATAGATTCACCTCCACATATAGCCCCAACACCGAACTGATAGTCTCCCAGGTACGCATTCATCTCCTTTCCGACATGGGTAGCAGCACACTTCGAGACCAGACGTCTCTAAATGGTTCCCACGACAATGGGGCGTAAGCCCCCACCAGGTTTAACCAACGGAGTGAGAGGAGCACTTGCTATAAATGTGCCTAAGGATGGTGGACATAAACCAGCAAGTAATAAGTTGACCACTTCTGTGATGGAAGCAATGAGTTCTTCCGAGATGGCAGCAGCCGAGCCGCTAAGAGCATCTAAGAGATGTTGTTCCCTGAGGCCATCTCTACCACAAGAAGTTCCTTTTGGGAAACTTTGCAGTCTGCCTAAAACAAGATATGTGGTCGCAGTCATAGCTCCATGAGAAGAAAGAGGAGGTGGAATCACGGGGGGGCGACCTGGGATGCTTGCATCTCAGTTCATTCAATGTGCCTTCATTATTGGGCGCAACACCACTAGAAGTTAGTGTTCGAATAGCTGCAGCATACAAACCGTCCCTGAGCTTCCTTTTACAAAGACGCAAATTCACAGTCTCCTGACACTCCGTCTTATCCTTCTTGTCCTTCTTTATCTTCTCAAACTCTTCCTTCCACAGCTCGTGTTCGTCCAATACTCTCTAAATTAAAACCACACATCCATTAGCTCCACCCCATTGATTCAAAGCAAGATTAATGGATTTAATTTGCATTTGTTTTTGCTGCTAGCCTTCTCTTCCTGGCTGTTTTGCGGGATGTAAGTATGCAAGACGCAAACTGGAAATAACAGGAGATGAATCCATGGTGTAAGTTCCATGGGATGGGCGATCACTTTCTGAAGCACCGATTTAAAAGTCCGAGCAAAATTCAACCTACATTTGGCAGGTACACTGGAAACTGTGCGGATTTGAGCTTTAAAAACAATATTCAACAGTTCCAGACTTAAGGTAGGGGCACCAATATCGTTGGAACTGCCAGCCGAAGGAATAAATGGGGTAATAGCTGTAACATGTGCAGATATACCATGTACAAGACACACAGGTCCTGTAGCTATTGATGGCGTTGGCACAGCAGCAACTCCTTCATGCTTCTTACACTTTTTTTCCCAGGCATTTACATGCATACATTGAGTGCACAACCAACACTTCAATTGCAGTAAAACAACCTACCAAGCTTTATAGATATCAACATTGCATCGAAGCCTCTCTCGACATCTATCTAAACCTTCATCTCTCTTGTAATGCAGGTTCTTCAAATGGTTGAACAATGAAACCTTCAAGAGTCCTCTCCATACCACACCATTCCTACACCCGTCCAAACCACGAAGAGGGCATTGAAAAAGATCGTTAGCACCATCAGAGAGTGATTGGATTAAACTGCCAGAGGGGGTTGCAGGTACAGTGCCTGGATTGGGTTCTTTGAAGGAATCAGATACCGGCATTATATTATAGCTCCTAGGTTTGAGAAAACCCTAAAAGAAAAGTATTTTCTCTGTGCGTAGTGTAAGAGTGGGATCAAAAGGGAACATAACAGTAGAGGAAAAGAAAAATGGGAACGAAACAAAGTGAAGGAATCAAAAAGAGATGGTTTGATCAATTGAAAACCAATAACTCTTTGATCGCCTCCAGAAAGTGGAAAATCGCCCCCTCCGTGAAAATCCAATGGAAAGAAGGTCATTGTATTTTGTTTTCTCTTGTCGCCAAAAAAATAAAATAAATAAATAAATAGACAAGAAAAAGTCATTGTATTATATTTGGTTTGTTTTAGTTTGTTTTTAGTTTTGTTCTTTTAATAAATCCAATGGAAATAAGGAATATTTATAATGAAGTTTCAAGCAATAAAGAATTTGAGGAAAGAATCACATTGTCAAGATTCTACGAAGTTCGAGAGTTATCATCAAGAGTTGAAGACCGAAGTCGAAGATGAAGACAAGGATTGAAGACCGAAGACGTTTCTATGGATGCTGTGAGAGTGGTGCTAACTGCACGTCGAACGGATAACGAGGTAAGTGATAGGTGTAAAATACACCGTATTTACTTTCTATAGAGTTTATGCTTTCTTTGCTATTTTTCTTGTAAATTATGTATTTTACGCGTGTTTTTGAGTTATTAGGTACTCTGGAGTCGCATGGAGAAAAAGAAGAAGAAATCACCCAATTTGAGAAAAAAGGGCAAGATTGTCATTTCATGGGCGAACACTATCCGGAGCCCAGTCAAAATTAAGGGATTGCCAGTGGGTGGCCCTTATCAGTTGTCATGGGTGTGCTATTAGCACCCAAATCCAACCCACCTCATAACCCTACATGAGGGACGACTTTCCTCTTATTCATCTCATATTCAGTTTCTCTGAAATTGAGAGAACAGCACAACGGATGATATTGCCGTGAGGTTGAGATTCGGAGAAGAATCAGATCGAGAATTAAAGAGGGTTGGTGGCACTGTTGTTCGAATCAGAGTAGAAGATGGTGGTGTTCTGAGAGATGATATGGGAGAATCAATGAAGCTCGGTGAGAGGAGATCAAGAACTGAATCTAGAGAGATGAGTGATTGAATCTGAGATTCATATGGGGATAATTATGAACTTGAAGTTACCAGCGGCAATTTGAGAAACAAAGCAACGAGTTAAAATGGGTTTAGGGTACTGATTAAATTCTAGGATGAAACTGCAGTGAGGTGTTGATGTTGCTGATGGAAAAGAGATTTATGGGTTTCTCGAACTGAGATCTGAAATTCAAGCCGCTCGAAGTTAGATTTTGATTTGAGTCTTTGCTAAAGAAGAATTAAGAGATGGACTCATCAAATGTGCTACTGTGATATGGAAAAGAATGGGTTCTCTCTGAGATTGAAATTGTGGTTGAGTTGATATGTAGAAATTATGGTGATGCTTGATCTCAGACTGGTGATAAACATAGAAGAAACTGGGGGTTTGCTTCTAAATCTGAGTTGATGGAAGAATGGGTTTTGGTTTGAATTTGTGAGTGAAGATTGGGTTGAACTCGATTTGGGTTTGAATTAATTGAAGAAGATGACAGGCCTGCTGCTGCTGTAAATCTGTGAATGAGTGAGGCTCTATTGAATGAGTATGAAATTGGTGAAACGGGTTTGTGGAGATTTAAATGGAGAAGAAGAGCGGGTGGTGCTGCTGTTACATGGAATGGTGGAATGAGATGCTGAACTGAGTTGTGATGGTGGTAGCAGGTTGAGATGGGAAGTGGTGAGCTGCTGGTGTTGTAACTGAGAACAATTGAACTGTGAATGTTTAAACCATTTAGATGTATGCTAGGATTTCTTAATAGGTGAAGAAATGAATGGCCTGAAACAACGGCCGGAATGTCCTGTAAACAAACGAAACTCAGCCGGTTTTCCATTCCGGCGAGTTGACTCGGTAGCCGACGATGATACGATTCGGTGAGTTGAGTACGAGTCCGACGATCGATCCAGTACCTTGACTCAGCTGAATAAGATCCAGTAAGCTCAGTAAGGCTGACTGATAAGTTGACTCGGTGTCTGACTCTCTCCTCCCTTGACTCTCTTGACTAACGGTTTACCATATTGACCGTTATATATAACAGAACCTTGACAGAATATTCTCTCGGCGAACAGAATTTTCAGGCGCCGGTGGTGACGGTTCCGGCTGATTTCCGGTCAAAAACCCAGTTTTCCGGCGAGCCAAAGTTGCAGATTTTTGTGTGGATTCTTCTCATGGAGAATTGGGCTTGGATTTGGAAAAGGGAGATGGAAGAATTGAGAAAGTCTTGGACTTGGAAATTGAATTGCTAAAGGAAAGGGATTCTATTCCTTGGAAGATTTGGAGAGCATTGAGGCCTATAAATAAAGGAGTTCTCTACTCACTTTAGATCATCTTTTACACATCTTTTCACACCTCTACACACATAACACTTTTATTTTATTTTATTCTTTGTGTGAACTCTTTAGCATGAGTAGCTAATTTTCTTATTGATTGAGGATGAATTCCTAGTTCTTAACATGTTTTGAGTTTTGTTTCAAATCTACTTTGAATTTTCACATGATTATCGTTTGTTTTTACTAATAGGAATGTTTATACATTCATGGTTGGTTGATAGATTGTTTAGGTGCGCAACTAAATTGATTTGTTAATTTGATCTATAGATAGTAAAAGTTAGGGGATAAGTAATCGTTTATTGACTCTTTACACAAGTAGAAAACACGAGACCTTGCGGAGGGATTCCTTGGAGAAATTGTGTGTGAAAACAACGTTAGCAAGTGGACCTTGATCTAATAGTCTAACTACTAATATCAACCTAATAAATTCATAAATCTTAATGCATTTAACTAAATTACATCTTGAGTGATCTACTACTTGGTGGTTTGGTGAATAGAATCTGGTATTCGAGAACTTCTGTATCCGGTGATATAAGGGATTTAGGGGTTAGTACTGATCTAGCTGTTATACCTACGGTTGGTGATAATTTGTGACTAATAAAAAGTGGAAAAGAACATAACTTTAATCATTGTTTTGCAGCGAAGAAGGATTCCTTGATCTAATCTCTCTTATTGATTTCCTTTATCTTTTAATTGCTTTGTTTATTTACTTTTTCTTTATAAAATCTAAAACCAAAACCCCCCTTTTTGTGACATTATAAGACAACTAAAACCTCTTGCTCCTCGTGGGATCGAACTTGACTACACTATATTACTTGTTAATTAGGTAGTAAAATATTAATTAATTGGTTGTGGTTACGACACACATCAAATTTTGGCGCCGTTGCCGGGGAGCAGCGGACAGTTTTAGTTGTTTTCTTTTTACTTTTTGCTTTATTCTTGCTTTGTTGGATTCTTTATCGTGTCTAACTTAGTTTTTGAGAATTGTTTTTCAGGTACCGGTTTTCCATGTATGGTGGACAAGAGCAAGCATATTACAACAATCAATACGGGTTTCAACCTCAACATTATGAAAACTTCCAATCATCCTTAGGATACAATCAAAACCAATCTTTTGGCTATGATCAATATCCTACAGAACCTTATGGATACTCTCATATATATCAACAACCTTGTAATGGGTATGTAAGTCAAGCACCAAGGTGGGATAAATCTACTTCTAATTGGCTTCATTCGAGTTGTATGCAGATTATCAATGAATTGCAAGACTTGCGACAAATACTAGACCGTGAAAGAAAGAACGTCGCACAAACCAATTTCTGCAACACTTTTTCTTACCCGACTCCAAATCGTAGTTATGATCATTCACCCATTCAAAGGGAAGAGTCATGGGAAAGAGAACCTATTGGAGCCAACGGTGGTAAGCGTGTGAACGTTAGGAAACTTGCACATAAATTATACAAATTAGAAGATAATGGAGACTCAGAAGAGCTTGTCGCAGAAATTAGTAGGACCATTCATATGGAACTTAAACGACGTCGGGATAAAGGTTATGAAACCGATGAAGATTCTTATTATGGTGATTCCGAAAATGAAGATGATTGTGTTGAAAAGGACCAACCTTTGGAGACTTTTGATGACACTAATGTTGCTTACTCGAGCCTTGATCTTAATAATGATCAATCACCTATTCAAAAGGTAGAGCTTGAGGAAGATGCATTTAGTGCTTGGAAAAAATTCCTTAGGGAAAGATATGAGTCCGCGGAAGTGTATGAGCGTTGCAACAATGAGGAAGTTATTCCAACTCCGGATCATAATAACGATCCTTCACCTATTCAAAAGGAGGAGATTGGGTGTGACTTGCCTATTGTTATAAACGGTGTAACACCCTCACGAGAAGATCTTACAATCTATACCGACGAAAATCATTTTAGTGAATGGCCCGATTCCGATGATGAGAATATTGAAGAGATGATGCTAGAGAATGAAACAGAATTGTTTGAATTCGTGGAAGACCCAATTGAACTTGCCGATGATTATGATGATGCCAAGACTTTGGTTAAGGTAGAAAATGATGAAGAATGGTTGCAAGGTTTGATAGAGGACCACGATATGCAAGAGGTAAGTAATTCACTTGAATTTTTTAAGGATGAGGAGGATTCCGTAATACAATAAATTGTGCAAGGTTTATCTAACCCTTTGCATGTTAATTATTCTCCTTTACCTCTTATTGGATTGAATGTATGTGCTTCGAAAGTATTTTTGGATGATTTTGTTTCTCGATATCCACCATTGGAAATACTTGATGCTAACACCATGCAGGTTTTCCAAGAGGAATACATAGAAATTCCCAGATTCTATGTTCTTTATACACTTCCGAGTGTGGACAAGAATAAGTGTGGGGGAAATTTCTACCGGGCGATAATTTTACTATTGTTTTCTTGTGCTAACATTTGTGTAAAGTTATTGTTTGCAAAACAGGTATCATGGGAGGATGCCCAAATTTTCCGATTGTTAGTATATGGGGAATGAATCTTACAAGAAGCCAAGTCGGGCCGTCGACTTTTAAAAAAGCGCTTATGGGAGGCAACCCATAGGTTTTTTATTTCTTATCCTTTTGGTTTTTATTTTTGTTATTTATTTTTCTTGTTTCATATCATATTAGGATTTCCCACCTTGACTTTACTAGGAAAATTCAATTACATTGAGGACAATGTAAGGTTTAAGTGTGGGGGAGTGGTTAAACATTTTTTTTTTTGCATAAAGCTTTTAACTTTTAGAGATTTTAGAGTCACTATCATACTTCTAGGTATGTTTACATAGAGAATTCTGACCGACATAATTGAACTTGGAAGTGTTAGGGAACTACGTTTCGATTTCTTGCTTGTTAGAGTGTTAAATAATAGATTTAATCATGCCGGTGATGCAAATTAGGAGCAGAGAAGAATGCACTATTAAAGTTGATGATCAATCATTAGTGGAGACTACCTGTTTTTTATATCATGTGAGGCACGGACCATAATTTTTCCATTTGACTAAAAAGCTTCTTTTAAGTGTGTGTCACCGTACGTTAATTCCGGGTAGAATGGTGAGCTACCCAACTTCACACCAATTTCAGCACTATTTTTGATCTCTTGAGTGCTAATTTTTGTCAATCATGAGGGTGACATCTATGAATGAAAGCCTCCTTCTTGTAGTTCGATTTGCAGTTAGCACCATTCTCTCTCGACAACAACGGGTCCATAGAAACACCATCATCATCAACAAGGGAGCGAAATCAAAATCTACAAGGAAAGTTGAAAAGGTTCAAGGTTTGCAAGCAACAATGGAACAAGAAAAAGAGCAAATTTCATATTCAAGTAAAGCAACATACAATGAGCATAATTATATATCCAAGTAGAAGACTTATTTACAAAAGCAAAGAAAATCAAAAGGTGAGAATTATTGAAGTTTATGATTTCGAGACGATACAAGTTGTGAAGAATCAAGCGGTAAATTACGTTTCCATGGCCATGGTTTGTTTTATTTTCACTTGGTTTTGTAGTTTGTTTCTCTTGTCTTTAAAAAAAATGAAAAAAAAAGATTGAGATAAGATAAAAATTTATCATTGTTTTTATTTTTATTATTTATTTAATAAGCCGTGGGGAAGGAAAATCTATAAGGAAGTTTCAAGCGACAAGGATTTTAAGGAAAAGGTTACAAATTGTCAAGGATTTACGAAATTTGAAAGTTTATCATCAATAGTTGAAGCCGAAAACCAAGAAGATGGAGACTAAGAAGGCGAAGACGTTTCTATTGGATGCCGTGAGAGTGGTGTTATCATAATTGGAAATCGGATGTGAAGGTAAGTAAGTAATCTCATCCTCAATAATAGTGGTTGATTTCCTTTCTTAGAGATCGTCAGAAAAAATGGTTTTTCAAAATGTTAAAAGATGTGGGTTTTTAAAATATTTCGGAAGTAGTCCTTCCCACCATTCAACGTGTTGCAGGAATTCTCTCTTCATTCGTACCTGCACACATGTGAGACCCATAAAAAAGCCGAATTTTTGAGTGCAATTATCATAAAACCCTTTTTGGTGAGGCAGAAGTCGAGGCGAAATGCTTATTGATCATTTCTCAAACACGCATTCTCTCATTATGGTGTGGTTATTTCTCATTCAACATTAAAGGATGAGAATATGTTCTTTAGTATTTCTAACTTCTTATTACTAGCATGCAGAAACTCTATGTCCTCATATCTCTTTGGATGCTTGGGACGCTGGAACGCTTTGAAGTTGTAAGTTTTAGTTTGATTTGCTCGAGGACTAGCAAAGTCTAAGTGTGGGGGAATTTGATAGGTGTAGAATACATCGTATTTACTTTCTATAGAGTTTATGCTTTCTTTACTATTTTTCTTGTAAATTATGTATTTTACGCGTGTTTTTGAGTTATTAGGTACTCTGGAGTCGTATGGAGAAAAAGAAGAAGAAATCACCCAATTTGAGCAAAAAGGGAAAGATTGTCATTTCATGGGTGAACACTATCCGGAGCCCAGTCAAGGTTAAGGGGTTGCCAGTGGGTGGCCCCTATCAGTTGTCATGGGTGTGCTATTAGCACCCAAATCCAACCCACCTCATAACCCTACATGAGGGACGACTTTCCTCTTATTCATCTCATATTTAGTTTCTCTGAAATTGAGAGAACAGCACAACGGCTGCTATTGCCGTGAGGTTGAGATTCGGAGAAGAATCAGATCGAGAATTAAAGAGGGTTGGTGGCATTGTTGTTCGAATCCGAATAGAAGATGGTGGTGTTCTGAGAGATGATGTGGGAGAATCAATGAAGCTCGGTGAGAGGAGATCAAGAACTGAATCGAGAGAGAGGAGTGATTGAATCTGAGATTCAGATGGGGAGAGTGATGAACTTGAATTTACCAACGGCATTTTGAGAAGCAAAGCAACGAGTTAAAATGGGTTTAGGGTACTGATCAAATTCGAGGATGAAACTGCAGTGAGGTGTTGATGTTGATGCTGATGGAAAAGAGATTTATGGGTTTCTCGAAATGAGATCTGAAATTCAAGCCGCTCGAAGTTAGATTTTGATTTGAGATGCTTCTAAAAAAGAATTAAGAGATGGACCTGTCAAATGTTCTATAACAGAATCAGAAGAATAGGTTCTCTCTAAGATTGAAATTGTGGTTGAGTTGAGATGTATAAATTATGGTGATGCTTGATCTCAGACTGGTGATAAACATAGAAGAAATTTAGGGTTTGCTTCTGAATCTGAGTTGATGGAAGAATGGGTTTTGGTTTGAATTTGTGAGTGAAGATTGGGTTGAACTCGATTTGGGTTTGAATTAATTGAAGAAGATGACAGGCCTGCTGCTGCTATAAATATGTGAATGAGTGAGGCTCTGTTGAATGAGTATGAAATTGGTGAAAATGTTTTGTGGAGATTTAAATGGAGAAGAAGAGCTGGTGGTGCTGCTGTTACAGGGAATGGTGGAATGAGATGCTGAACTGAGTTGTAATGGTGGTAGCAGGTTGAGATGGGAAGTGGTGAGCTGATGGTGCTGTAACTGAGAACAATTGAACTATGAATGTTTGAACCATTTAGATGTATGCTAGGATTTCTTAACAAGTGAAGAAATGAATGGCCTGAAACAACGGCCGGAATGTCCTGTAAACAAACGAAACTCGGCCGGTTTTCCATTCCGGCGAGTTAACTCGGTAGCCGACGATGATACGATTCGGTGAGTTGAGTATGAGTCTGACGATCGATCCAGTACCTTGAATCAGCTGAATAAGATCCAGTAAGCTCAGTAAGGCTGACTCGGTGTCTGACTCTCTCCTCCCTTGACTAACGGTTTACCATATTAACCGTTATACATAACAGAACCTTGACAGAATATTCTCTCGGCGGACAGAATTTTCAGGCGCCAGCGGTGATGGATTCCGGCTGATTTCCGGTCAAAACCCCAATTTTCCGGCAAGCCAAAGTTGCAGATTTTTTTGTGGATTCTTCTCATGGAGAATTGGGCTTGCATTTAGAAAAAGGAAATGGAAGAATTGAGAAAGGCTTGGACTTGGAAATTGAATTGCTAAAGTCCTTGGAAGATTTGGAGAGCATTGAAGCTTATAAATAAAGGAGTTCTCTACACACTTTAGATCATCTTTTACACATCTTTGCACACCTCTACACACACACAACACTTTTCTTTTTTTTATTCTTTGTGTGAACTCTTTGGCATGAGTAGCTAATTTTCTTATTGATTGAGGATGAATTCCTAGTTCTTAACATGTTTTGAGTTTTGTTTCAAATCTACTTTGAATTTTCACATGATTATCGTTTGTTTTTACTAATAGGAATGTTTATACATTCATGGTTGATTGATAGATTGTTTAGGTGTGTAACTAAATTGATTTGTTAATTTTATCTATAGATAGTGAAAGTTATGGGATAAGTAATCGTTTCTTGACTCTTTACACAAGTATAAAACACGAGACCTTGTGGAGCAATTGTGTGTGAAAATAATGTTAGCAAGTGGACCTTGATCTAAGAGTGTAAATACTAATATCAACCTAATAAATTCATAAATCTTAATGCATTTAACTAAATTACATCTTGAGTGATCTACTACTTGGTGGTTTGGTGAATAGAATCCGATAGTCGAGAATTTCCGTATCCGGTGATATAAGGGATTTAGGGGTTAGCACTGATCTAGCTGCTATACCTACGGTTGGTGATAATTTGTGACTAATAAAAAGTGGAAAATAACATAACTTTAATCATTGTTTTGCAGCGAAGAAGGATTCCTTGATCTAATCTCTCTTATTAATTTCCTTTATCTTTTAATTGCTTTGTTTATTTACTTTTGCTTTATAAAATCTAAAACCAAAACCCCCCTTTTTGTGACATTATAAGACAACTAAAACCTCTTGCTCCTCGTGGGATCGAACTTGACTACACTATATTACTTGTTAATTAGGTAGTAAAATATTAATTAATTTGTTGTGGTTACCACACGCATCAGTAAGTAAGCATATTCCCACCTTCGGTAAGTGGTTGATTTCCTTTCTTAGATATCGTCAGAGAAAAGGGTTTTCAAAATGAATAAAAGATGTAGGTTTTCAAAACGATTCGGAGGGTTTTTTCCTTCCTACCATTCAACATGTCGCAGGATTCTTTCTTCATTCCTTCCTGGACACATGAGTGACCCATAAAAAGTTGTTTATTATTGAGAGAAACTTCATAAAATCCTTTCTAGTGAGGCAGAGTCAAGACTTTCTATCACTCTCGAACCTGGATTCTTTCGATAAGGGATGGTTATTTCTCTCTCAACTTTTAAGGATGAGATTGTGTTCTTATATGTGTATAACATCTTATGACTAGTGTGTAGAATCTCTTTGTCTTCTTAGCGCGTTGGATGTTATCATTTCGGAGAACTAGTAAGTTGGAAAAATAGATTTTTTGGGTATATCTCTAGTAAACCTTCATGAAACTAAAACTCATCCACTAGGGACACCTAGGGGTTTAAAGGCTTGTTATACGTGCTAAGTGTGACCGTATCCTCGACGACACGGAGTTGTATGTATGTTTTATAATTATTTTGTTTGATTTGCTCGAGGACTAGCAAAGTCTAAGTGTGGCAGAATTTGATAGGTGTATAAAACACCTAGTTTTATATCTAGTATTTATGCTTTCTTTGCGAGTTTTCGTGTGAATTATGCATCTATGTTTACTTTTGAGTGTTTTAGGTACTTTGAAGTCATTCTTAGCAAAAAAAGGAGAAATCATTCAATTGGAGATAAATGGAGTGAGAAGGTCAATTCACATGCGATATTTTGGGAAGGCTAGATTGTGCAAGAGGAGATATACTGGAAATTAAACCATCAGTCTGCTAGAACTGACAGTTGAACAGAGAATTAGGCTGTAGGTTCTCGAAAACCGACAAGCCACACATGAGATGGTTAGCCCATATTCAGATGGTGAGGTGCCCATAGCTGTTCCACTTTTATTACAAGCCTAAATCGAGAGTCCTCCTTCTCAATTCTTTCATTTCAATCAGTTCCCAAAAATTGAGTAAGGAAAGAAGCCGTTGCTGCTGTTGTGTCCGAGACATTGAGAAAAAATTGATGAGGATTCATGGAATGGACAAGAACTAGTCTGGTTGGAATCTGAAGATGGGTTTATGATGAGTTTACTTATAAGAGCTGTAAAATTGAAGCTTTGGTTTTAACGACCAAATGCTCAAGTATAGAAATCATAGAAATTAGGGATCTATTGAGAAGAATTAGGGTTTGAGGAATGAGTTTATGTCTATTTAAGAAGATGGGTTAGAGTTCAATTGATGATTAATTCAAAAATGAAGTTGGAATTGAAGGTCATAGGAGATTCAAGGATTTTAGGTTGAACTCAGGGAGGAAATAGTGATAGTTGTGTTGGTGAGATGAAATGGATGAATTGGTGATTTTCATGGAAGAGTAGGTATTATGGTTACAGTGAAGGTACTGGTGGTGCCAATGAATTGCTGCAATGGGTTGCTGCTGAAATGAAGAGTTGAGTGAATGGAAGTGATATGTTATGAAGCTGAAATGGGTTTGTTGTTGGATTTGAGTATTAAAATTGAATGGGTATTATAACTACTGATGGTACTAAAGTTAGTTGGCACTGGAGCTGCTGTTATATGTAATTACAATGTTTGTCTCTGGTGGGTGCTTAGAATTGAAGGTTGAATTGGGCTGAGCAAGACAGGGAATTACAGGTTAGGGTTTGGTGAAATTGAAGTCACAAAGAAGATATGGTGGTAATTGAGATGAAATTGTGATTGGGTTTTGAAGACAGATGATTGTGCTCATGGTGGTTCTGATGGGTATTACAGTTCAGATTCAATGGATGGATGCATCTACTCAGATATGGAGGCATGGACTGCATTCTGCGGGAACAAATTTTGCAGTCTAGAGCTAGTGTGCTTGAGGTGACTAAGAAGATGGTGGCATCTATGGATGAATGATGTTGTATGGATTTGGTTCGAGTGAAAAAGTGGGTTTGCTGTGTTCATTGTGTTGTGTATAATGGAGAGATTATGGAGCTAAACTACAAGGTGGTACAATGGAAGATGATTGTCACATGGAGTATGATGGTATGCAGCTGAAATGGTTTTGAAGCTGGGTTTACAAGTCATGGAATGTGCAGAATGGTTTGTGTGGAATTGCAGGGTGCAAGATATTACAGGAAGTGGTGAATATACAGGTACAGTGGGTGTGCAGCTGGTACCGAGACAGTATTGGTGATGCTAGGAAGGGGATACAATAAATGAAAGTGTTATGTGTGTTGCGGTTGGAGCTATTGATGCCATGGGTTGTAATGAGCAGATTGAATGGAACTGGTAGAATAAAAATGCAACAATGACAAGGTTCGTGGTGCTGTTATAGTTGCAGAATAACCTACAACTACACCCTCAATAGAATTAGTAAAAACTCAAGAAGTTCTTGATGGTGAATGATAACTTTCTTATTAATTCTCTTAATTGATTACATGGAATTATCAAAATGGAACTAAAATAGTTACAACTTTTTCTATTCTCTTTCCTAAGATAATTTCTTACACTCACTAAAAGAACCTCTGAATTTTACATTTGAACTCCTATT
>JAJJWX010004594.1:0-21677 GCA_023529315.1 Papaver bracteatum
TGGATGAGAATAGGATTTACGGCGATCACGCCCGCCTCTGAATCAACTGCCTTCGAGACGTCCGTTATCTCCCTAAGGCTTCCCGGTACACGCTTATTGCCTTGTTCTTTGTCTTTGAGCCCGGGCTTCTGCGCTTCCTCATCGTCCCTATGTACGTAAACCGTGGAGTCCATCAATTTGGTCAAACTTTCCGAGTCAAGATGACCGGTCCAAAGGTAGGGTGTCATCATTTTCGCCTTGAGATCCACTTTCATTACCGCTTGGCATGCCTCGTGCCGTCGCCCGATTCCTCGAGTGGTGGTTGTCGACCGCCTCTTGTCTCGGCCCTCATACCGTCGTCCGCATGTGGATGCTAGTCACTGTACGATTCCTTGACGTCCTTCCCGTCCCTGAGGTGTTAGCCATCGGGTGT
Organism: Papaver bracteatum; assembly: GCA_023529315.1. Lineage (NCBI taxonomy): Eukaryota > Viridiplantae > Streptophyta > Magnoliopsida > Ranunculales > Papaveraceae > Papaver > Papaver bracteatum. The sequence continues at coordinate 413 of JAJJWX010004594.1, forward strand.
GGCGCGCGATGAGCCGAGTGTCGTCCTTACCTACGTCATCAAATACAAAGAACACCTTAATTTGACCTAATATTTGGGAAATAAACATTCAAAAAGGGTGAAACAAATTCAACTTGTCACGAAAGCTGTCGTTACGCCACATCTCGCAGATATAAGGCCCACTCCGGTTATCAAATGGTCTCTGCCTGTCTATCCTATTTTGACTTTATGGCCGATAATAATACGCTTACGTCGTTATCACTCATACGACGTCGCTTCGCACTTGACCTCCGTATTTAAGCTAGTTTGTCCTTCCTTTTATATGCTCCAAATCATTAAACTCATGCATGATGATCGAACAAGAGACGGCGCGAAAACCAAAATTTAACAGTTTCTATTATTGTTATTCTCCTAAGATCTTATTATGGACATCTTCCCGCATCTTCCAAGAACTTTCCGATGACTAGTTAATATCGCCTAAAGCAAGACACCTCAAAATCGTATTTCGTTATGCAAAAAGACACCTAGTTTTGACCTTTTGTTACTCCAAACACTCAAGTTCTATAGCATTGCAAAGAAAACGACATCTACCGCTAAAACTCGATTAGTCATCAAAAAAACAAGTAGTCATCATATCGGACTTTCAACCTAGCTTCGAACCCGTGCCGTTAGGGGTCACCGGGTGAGATTATGAAGACTTTCTCACGGATCAAATCACAAGTGGTGGAGAAGAAATGAGAACTTCACCATGCCAAGTGTGGACGCTACTACTGCTGTAACTATGCATGTAAACTAAATGTCTTGACTTAACTATGATTTCGGCCATTAGAGTTCATCCTATATTCAACTACAACACTTGAACGTGTAAGCAGGAGCTTTGGATCGTCTCTGAAGGTCTCCAAGGAAAGGTATCCTGAGATCTTAGTCGCTTCCCCTTAGTCGGCGCCAGAATGTAGATGCATTTTACTACCATCTACATCCAAAGGGTAGAAATCTTCTACTCGTGCAAAATGAAAGTATAGACATGATGATAGACACAAAGATATACGTGGTTCGGTATGATTACCTACGTCGTCCCTTTTTCCGTCACTATGGCCGATGTGTTTCGACCCCTCTACAGTTCCTAGTCCGAGGCGATCCGTTCGGGTGTTCTCTTGGTGCGATATGACGCGTATCTTCTTATCCCTTTGACTACCATTCCTCGGTTGACCCAATACGTCTCGTCTGCTAGCTTTGTCAGAGGCCTGTGGTCGAGTCTTGTCCGACAGCTGTAGAGTGATCACGCCCGATCCACGTGGCTCCTTGAATTTCGCGCCTTCCAGCCTCTATCCTACTTCTTCCTCTTCATGCTTGGGTATCTCACAGCTTGAGATGTTTCCACCTATCCCTGGGGATAATTTACACCTACAGTGACTAAACTATCGGACGTGATGACTAAACTACTGAATGGTGGACTAAATATTTGTTCTGCTTAAACTTTCCTCTGACCTCTCCCATTCTCTCTCTTCCTCTTGCTACGCAAATGAAGAACTACCGAAAGATCTTGGAATGTAGATGGGTATATGAGCTTTAGTGGACAAAGTACATTCACAGGTGGACTAACTATAGCCCGAGTGGGCTAACTAATAAAATTTTATTTTCTAAGGGTTAAATTACTAGCATGTGAAGATTTATGAGAAAAAAAGGGGGGAGGGGGCTTCTGACCAGGGAGTTAGCCCCCTTTGGTTCCTCCACTGATTATTAGTTTTATATTTTCATAAAAGATGAATAAATTTAGATTTCCTTGATTCCTTGAAAGAGGAGGGAGGAGGCCGGGAGGGTGTTGATTATTAACTTACATCACTGAATAAGAGTGATTGATGGCTTGATGTTATCCGAATAGAAAATAGGAGCGGGAGTTGGTTAGATCTTGTTCGAGAAAATTTTGGGGATTTTAAATACAATTTTCCAATAAGAATAAAAAGAAGACGCAAGTGAAGACGTAAGTGCGAGTTAAATAAGTTACAACGACTTAATTTTTATACTTGAAAAAATTCCTTGGCCTGAGATGGGCCTTGTGTGTCGCAGCTCCGGCATCCCCTCAGGCCAGGCTCTGAATTTGACACACTTTCGTTGCAGGAATCTTCATCATACAATAAAGCATCTATAAAATAATAGGCTTGGGACCACCCAAATCCTATTATTTTAAAGAGATATTACTTAATCGATAAAATAATAATTTATTATTTTATACATATAATAATAATATATTAATTTAAAGAATAATTCTTAATTTAAAAAAATTCTTTGGAAAAAACGAGATTTTCCATATTGAAAAAATAAAAACAAAAAATCTTAGGATAAATACCGAAATAGATATTTAAAAGTGGAAAATATAGAAAAGGATGAAAAAACATTAAGGAAATATTTTTAAAGTAATAAACCTTACTAATTTCCATGAAAAAAAGATTTTTATACAAAATTTTTTTGTATTTAACATAAATTTACAATTCAATTTAGTCACAAACAATACAAGCTTCTAAATCACTATAGGATGTCTTAAATCTCATCTCAAAGGTGTATCTCACAAATCAATCAACAACACAATACGTAAAGAGCTATGTAAATATAAAAGGGATAATCCTTTCTGTATTCAAGTCGGTCTACAACACCGGAATTATTATTTTATATAATATTTGGGACCTATTAATGTTTAAGGGGAACTTTTGAAATGTATTATATTATAATTTTATCAATTTATTATTTTGGCATTAAGGGTACGAGTCGGGACTGAAAATTTTTATTATTTTAACAAGACTATTATATTATCGAGTATTATTTTAAAAAAGTTTTATTGTACATGCATTTTGGAGGGGATTAGGTTTAATATGGCCAATCCTATTCTCCCTTCTTTTTCTTTGTTTTTTGTGCAAAAACCTTATATTACGACAAAATCTCACGTATAGGACAGCAAAGGCAACCATCTAATGGCATAATGCATGAGCTAACCACCCACCCTTCAGTCAAGTTTGGTAACCTCCCGCAGGAATCTAGTAATAACCGACCAAAACTGGACTCCCTCTTTAGGAAGACCCAAGTTCCTAAACCTCTTTACATAAATTTATGTCAAGACCCAAAACTTTATACACAAAAAGTAAACAAGATAAATTATGTCTATGGAGCGAGAAATTCCAGCTGATGGTGAATCTTTTGAATCAAGAGTTTGTAGGCTTGTCGAATGTCAAACCAAAACTCAGCAGCAATTAGAGGCAACATAAGCTAGGATTTGTTCTATCATGACTCCCAACATAAGATAGGATCGGTTCTACCTTGATTCCCTATATACGTTAGGATCGGGGCAACCTTAATATCTTCAATGAAAACCGGACCTTCAATCATATTGATTTCCTTTCAACTAAGAAACAAATTGGTACGTCTACTTCTTTAAACTAATCTAATTAAACACAATTTTCTAGATATGAATAAAACCTATGTTCACTACGCACTCTCGTAAGGAGTTACAAAGATTATGTTGATGTCGTAATTACGAGGGTTATACTTCGTAGTTCAATATACCAATATAAAGCATTCATCACAATTGGTATATTCTTCCTTGACACTCTGAACACAATACGATGATCAAGTCTCTTATACTGGAGTTTCATGCATATAACTTCGCATGTTATGTTTTCAATCAAAAACGATTTAAAAGTTCATGATATAGAAACATAAACAATTCAAGTCATGTATTACTAACCTTAAGTGGAAGAATGATGTCATCGTTGATGTCGATACGTCTTTGGAATCTTTGGGTCTTCAGAGTAATACTTGTATGTCTCAACATTTCTAGACTTCGTAGTCAAACCTAATGAAGTTGACTCTAATAATCTAATCAAGTAACTTATGAGTTCTGATACTAAAATATAACAACCAACCTTAACGTACCAACGCTTGGTTGGTTCAACCAAGCAATGTTTTAACATAATATTAATTAATGGATTGACTCATAACACTCAAAATATAAAAATAAACATTAAATGCTAACACCAAAACAAGATATGTGTGTCATATCTATTAAAGGTACAAATTAACGTGATAAAAAAATACCAATTGGTCCTACAAATAATATATTAGAGAGAGTCTAGTCTAATTGACCCAGTTAATTGTCTATTTGGTCCTATTTGGTAATATAATTTATAGTTTGGTCCTAGGCTGATGTCATGGATGATGTAAATGTCATCCTATAGTGACAGAAATACCTTGTATTATTGTTTGGTCATAGAAAATAATTATTTAGTCCTAAGGTGAACATATATATACAAAAATCAATAGCAAAATATCTCATTCTCATATTTACTTTCTCTCTCTTCTTTTCTAGATCTAGTTTCTCTCCTCCCTATTTTTTCTAAGAAAATTCCTAAAGAAGAATTAAAATCTTTAATCTCAAGAGTTCTTTGTCACTATCAACAACACTACGAAGCCAAATCTACTAGTAGATTTGTCATTATTTTAATAGATTTAGTAATACGGAGACTAAAGTGGCGGAAATAGAATTAAATCAAGAAATGGCAGCGATCCAAGAACAAGTAGTAACGCCGGGGTTAATTGATTTAGCGAGACGAGGTGAAAGATTAATTGATGGAGAAAAATTAGATAGAGATTCGGAATTTTCAGATCTTGAAAGAAGCGATGGAAGATGTAGTGGTTGTTGCTGATTATTTGAGAGTTACGGTAACTAGAAAAACAGTTGAGGTATTGAATCCCGCTCAAGCAATAAGTTTCTCAATTGCTGCTAAATTAAAGGCGAAGAAAACGACTAAGAAAACAAATATAACATTCAATCTTCATTTTGGAACTTTATTTTTTTGGTATTGTTAATGAAGATTTGATGTTGTTGCTGCTGGGGAAGTCGATGAAGATGATGAAGATTTATGCGTTTTGCTTTTTTAGGTTTTTATATGGACTTCATTTCTGGAATGAAGTTTGTTTTTTTAGGTTTTTATATGGACTTCATTTCTCGGAATGAAGTCTGTTTTTTTTGGTTTTTATATGGACTTCATTTCTTGAATGAAGTCTGTTTTTTTAGGTTTTTATATGGACTTCATTTCTGGAATGTAGTCTGTTTTTTAGGTTTTTATATGAATTTAATTCCTGGAATGAATTGCTACAAGAAAATAAGTAAAAATTAACACGGAATGGTACTTTTGTCTATTTTATATTTTTAAATAATTATGAACCAAACAAAGTAAAGCCGACTGGCGTTTGGCTGACTAAAATGATACATTAGGCCCACCTAAAAAATGACCAAACGATATTTTTCCCATAATAAAATCCTTCGAGAACCGGTTAAACATATACATCCGAAAAGAATACCTAACCACACATTTTTTATCAATGACTCAAAATGAAAAACGTTACACTGAAACTATATATGTATCAGTTGGATTTGGTGGTGGCTAGGTAAATCAATGAGAAGTAATACATAATTACACACATATGTATGTGATTATTCTGATGATTGGTTGTTGATTTTCCGGTGATGTATATGGCTGATTTCACTATATATATGAATAAAACATTATCTTGAAACAAAAAAATAAAAATAAATCTCTAAATTAAATGAAAAAATATGTCGCATCCGCCATTGACCTGTTCGGGCGCGGGTTATTTCTAGTAAGATAACAAAACTCAAAAATTTAAACTAGTCACAGATTAACTTTATCTAACATAGAGGAACAACCATAAACAACCACAATCACAATAATCATGCTTCAAAAAAAAAAATCACAATAATCAATTTCGGGGAATTTTCAGAAATTACACAAATACAAATGGTAACTGACTTGACCCACCTTGACATTGACTTTTCCAATCAAACTACACCATCTTTTTGCTGTCATCTTATTTGATTTATCTGCCAAGTTGTTAATTTTTGCTTCACAATTTCTAACGTTTTCGAAGGACTAAAAACAAGTGACGCAGCCTTATTTTTTTGTTTATTAATTTATTAGTAACCAAGTATGCTGCGCAGCTGTAGGCAAGTGATAAGAAGGATACAGCTTTTAGGAGCACCTAAAAAATATTTAATTGACACACTTTGTCGCTGGAATCTTCTCGTATATGCATTTTGGAGGGGATTAGGTTCAAGATAGCCAATCCTACTCTCTCGTGTTTTTTCTGTATTTTGAGCAAAAACCTTATATTACGACAAAACCTCACATATAGGACAGCAAAGGCAACCACCTAATGGCATACCGCATCATGCGATATGAAATTATCAAATTTTATAAGAAGTTACATACCGATTTGAGCAAGCACTACGACCACCTAGGCTGCCTACCCTTAGACTAAGTCTTATGGAGTGCTAGTCTAGCACCTAGATTAGCAATCCACGTCAGCAAACAAAATCTCCTAAGTCTTATGGGAATGCTAGTCTAGGATGCTAGTCGAAACGAAACAAAACCGAGCTAAACCATTGAACTTCCTTTCGGAGCGGGGATCTGCTTGACTATCAACACATCAAAATTTTATCATTCCGCGCAAAGACTTAGGCGATAATAGTAAAACCTTGAAGTAAAATGACGATTGATATTAAAATATTGTTTTATAAAGACGTGTCCCATGCTTGGCGTGTTTTGATATTAAACCTTGAAGTAAAGACGTGTTTTAAAATATTAAAATATTGATATTAAAATGATGATTGATATTAAAACCTTGAAGTAAAGGAGTAGTGCTACGTTGATCGTGAAAAAAACCGTGGGTATCACCGTGAGTATATCGTGCGGCAGAGAGTGGGAATGACTCGAGCATCTCGAGGTAAAGGCTCATGTGGGTCCTTTTTTTTTGTGAGACACGGTGGATCTCACGGGATCCACCGCACGGTGAGTGTAAAATTATCGGAAGTAAAGTCGTATCATTCAGAAATAATGATTGATATTAAAATATTATTTTATAGGAGAAATCAAGATGGTTGATTATGGATATAGCGCGTTTCCATTCCACTCAAAATGTTTGCGTTGGACCATTCCGCGTAAATGCTTGAAATATTTTTCCTAACGCTGTTTGGTTCCGCGAAAGTTACTTTTTCTAGCTTCAATCATTCTCACATCAATCTAGCATCTTGCTACTTACATGCTAACAACTCGCTTAGGGAAAAAGAAATAGTGTTAAATTTTTTGCTACACTTTTTTTTTTGAATTGCAACACTTATGTGCTAATCTAGCACCTCCAATCTAGCCCATAAGACTTAGTCTTACCAAGAACTAGAATTTCTAGGTTAGTTTAGACATTAAAGAGCGAGGAGAACTAATTATTAAGGGGGGTGGCAAATAACGGGTTGGAATTCGTAAACAAGATAATATAATTCAAATTAATAAATAAAGTGCACCAAGGCGTGCTTAAAAAAATATTGCTCGAAAACTGCTCCTCCCCAGATTCTATAGGTAAGTCTACAATGTGATCACCATATCATACTGTTTGCTCTTACAAACCACCCATCCACAGTTCAGTCAAGGTTGGTAACCTCCTGTAGCAATTTTGTAATAACTGAACAAACTGGACTCCATCTTTTGGCAGACCCAAGTTCCTAAACCTCTTTACATATATTTATGTAAGACCAAAAACTTTATACACACAAAAAGTAAACAAGATAAATCATGTCTATGGAGCTAGGAGTTCCAGCTGATGGTGAATCTTTTGAATCAAGAGTTTCCAGGCTTGTGGAATGTCAAACCAAAACTCAGCTGCAATTAGAGGCTAACCAGGCTCAAAATCAGCGTCAATTTGAGGTGTTATCAATTAGTTTAAACAAACTTATGCAAGCACTAGACCGAAATGCGAAATCTGTTTATAAGTTGGGCATCAAAGATAATCAAGGTTGTGCTGAAGTCTCATCATTGCAACAACCAGATCTAGAACACGGTATATGCACTAAGGCTTGAGTCACTTGCAATTTCTGTAACTAGCTAGTACTCACTGGTTACTACTCTGATTCACTCACTGACTTATTCTGTTTGCTCTGTTGTAATCTCTACTATCGCAGAAGCTGTGGAAACAACGGTGAATTCTGATTTAGAGGAAGATATACCTCAGGCGAGTGAGCTGGATCCTGATCAGACAGATAGAAATAATCAAAATAATAATTATGAGGAAATTGAAGAGTTAGACCAAGAACTGTCTAATGTTGAACTTCAGCCACAGGAATCGTTGCGCCTTAGCGACTTCGCGCAAATTCCATCCGTGGATTCCCTGGTTCAGCCAAATTCTAGTGAGTGCATAATTTCAATAATTTCTTTTCAGGTGACCTCAGGTTTATCGGCACTAATTCATGATCTGGTATCATATGTACTCGTACCAATTTATGTTTCTCCTGTGATAATATGCTAATTTTCTGAATTCATTTTTGGTTTTGATTATTTTTTTGTAAATTGCAAATTTGTTGTTTCAAAGATAATCATGTTGCTCTAGGTGGATACTGGCCACTCTGCAGAGCAGCTGAAACAGGAGATTGGACAATAGCCCAAGAGTTGTTCGAAGAAGATCCGGGATCCTTAACAGCAGTAATCACAGCTAATTCGGATACTGCGCTACTTATAGCTGTAGATAAAAAACAGTGGGACTTTGCAGAGGAACTCATAAAGCTCATGCCATGGGATGCACTTCAATCACCGGAAACTAAATACGGCAATACAGCACTTCACATTGCAGCTAGAGAAGGAAATAAGAAAATCGCTGAGGCCATAGTGAATAAAAATCCTTATGCGACACAAATACGTAACAAACAAGATGAAGTACCACTTGCAACTGCTACATTATCTGTCTCATGTGGACAAAAGGATATAATCAAGTATCTTTGCAATGTTACAACAGACGAGGAACCAAGTCCTTTTTCTGGTCCTGACGGCGCTTCACTGCTTTGCGATGTAATTAAAGCCAATTTCTATGGTAGGTTAAAAAGCACATCTCAATATATCCATTTTTCTACTATCAAAGTAAGCTAGAAATACCAACTAAGATTTATAGTTACTTCTTGTTTATGTAGGTATTGCGTTGTTCCTCTTCAAACGACATCCAGAAGTGATTCTCAAAAAATCAAAGAACCTTATAATGTGGCCTTTAGAAGCCATTGCTAACACACCATTTGCTTTTAGAAGTGGGAGTAATCTGAAGATTTGGCAAAACAGCATATACCCATGTTAGTATATCAGTATATATTACCTAATCGATATTTTTAATATGTACTCCGTATGTGTTATTTTGAACATATATTATGTATACTCTGTATGTATTATTTTGGAGTATATATTAATTGTTCTGCTTAATTATGACATTGATTCATGTAGACATGAGTACTGGAAGTCGTTGTCGAACCATGGGTGACATAGAGAATCAATCCAAGTGCCCAAGGGTCGATAGAGGAATCTTTGCCATGTTTTTAACCAACATCCTTAACCACTTAATACCTCGAGGTTTGGCAGATTTTTTTTTGCTGTTGATAAACGGTGATCATTTATGTTTTAAGTCCCATTCTGGTGTCTCTTGGTGCAATATTTCTGCTTATAAAATGTGATGCAACTTATAGGATACGTCACGCCCAACTAACTAGGTACTATTTAGTAAAGGCACAAGATGAGGCTCTACAGTTCTTCTGTTTTACTGATTTTTTCCGCTTGCAGTCCCTTGCATCAAAGAATTATATACACAGAAGTTAGTACATGAAGAAGCAGCCACGTTGGTTGAAGATATGATTGCACAGCTTAACGAATTGACATCTGAGGCTCAAGCATTAAGCTTTTTTCAAAATTCCTGTGCCTTGAAGACTGCCATAAAGAATGGGACAACTGAAATTGTGGAGGAATGCCTAAAAATATTTCCCGACTTGATGTGGATTGAAATGAATAAACAATCTTTGATACAAATTGCAATTGAAGAACGAAATAATAAGGTTTTAAAGCTCATATGTGAGACTAGTGATGAGGATGATAAAAATGAACTTCTTTCGAGAAGAGACACAAATGGTAATGGGGTCTTGCATTTTGCTGCCAAGTTAGCGCCTTCTAATCAACTTAATCTTGTCTCTGGCGCAGCTCTTCAGATGCAAAGAGAGATGCAGTTTTTCAAGGTAAATGCTTTAAGTAAGATCTATTAATTGGGCGATCAAAATATTGTTTTATATCTAGCTATCTGCTATCACATTGATGTTTTATGGTTTCAGACTCTCTCAATGTGGCTGTTCTTATGGATAACTCATCTTGCCAATCTGGTAACCTCATTTTTCTTTCATTTAGGGGGTGGAAAAAATGGTAGGAAGGAATAGAAGGTTGGTAAGAAATATAGATGGAAATACAGCTCAATTTTTGTTTACCCAAGAACACGATAAATTGAGGAAGGATGGAGAAGAATGGATGAAAGGCACCTCCAGTCAATGCATGGTTGTAGCTGCTCTTATAGCAACGGTTGTTTTTGCGGCAGCTTTTACTGTACCTGGCGGAAATTTTAGTGATGGAAATGATAAGAAAGGCATCCCAATCTTCTTACATAAGACCTCATTCATGGTGTTTGCCATAGCAGATGCCTTGGCTCTGTTTTCCTCTGTCACATCAATCCTTATGTTCTTAGCCATATTAACTTCACGCTATGCAGAAGAGGATTTCCTCACTTCTTTGCCCACAAAGTTGATAATTGGTCTTGGGACACTTTTCTTCTCAATAGCCGCAACTATGGTAGCTTTTGGTGCAACACTTAGTATCGTCCTTGGGCACAAATTTGCATGGATTCTTATCCCTATAACTTTATTTGGTTGTCTTCCGGTCACCTTGTTTGCCTTGCTACAATCTCCATTACTTGTTGAAATGGTTCGTTCTACATATTGGCCGAGCACCTTTCGTACTTGATGAAGCTGACTATAAGTTCTAAGGTTTTAAAGTTGTACATATGTATTAAGTTTTATTATCGGGGAAACTCATATATATGTGCATTATCGACTTCTCTTCCATTTTTTTTATAAAACAAAATCAATTGATTAATTAAAATAAACCAGGTTCATGTGCAGCTTCTAAATTAAGTTTCTCAGAGCTCCAAATGACACACAGACTACCATATTTTGGTTTAGTTATCTACTCTTATATGCTTTAGCCATTTCATCAGCCATATCTATACAGACTCTATTTACATATGCACAAGAACATTGAAAGTTTTGACCCAGCAGACTTAAACTCCTACTGGTTATATATACAATCACCCTGCCAGTGAGAAGATAGCTTCTGTTGTAACTTGTATGAGACTCACTATGCAAAATTATCATTGATCTGCCCACAGCATAGCCTGTAAAACCCACATTTCGGCCTGTATTACGTTTCTGGCATGTTGGAGTCCCATATATGGGTTCTACAAATCTCTCTACATGATCTGGAATTAAAATTGCAATTTTACCTAGCCAGAGTGTGATTAGGCAACATAGAAGCATCAATAATAATTCTAAAATATCCCTCTAGTGGTGGTTACCAATGAGGCAATGAGGTATTACATTTGATAGTCTCTGCAAAATAATGTTAGCAGAAACAATGTCGAAATTAAGATGATGCAAATGAGCTCACATGATGTATACCATGTGATGTATGGTGTCATGATGTTGGAATTAAACAGTGCTAGTTGTTTTATCTGCCGAGGTGATAATCTAATGATGAACACTAGTGTATACATTGGATTATTGAGCAGGTGAGGATGCACATGCAGAACAAATATGCGAATTTTTAATCTACAATACCAGCAAGATCAATTTTTTCCAATGTGCCAACAAGCTTCGAAAACAACTATATAGACTATGTAAGCCTACTCACAGATTAACTTCACCTGTAGAAACATGGAGGAGTAATTAACAGAAAAAAAACCCTTAACATACCAGAGTCCCAACTATCAAATGCGCTAGAAGTGGAAGCCATCCCATAGTCACATTTTCTTGAAACAAAATATATTCTTTCTTTTTTTTTGAAAGACATAAAAATATCGCATTTATCTGACAAGTTGTTAATTCAAATATCCTGACATCGTTTTGAAAGGACTAAAATACAAGCGACGTTGCTTTTTCTAAAAATGGAAACAAATCTTCTGGGTATGTAAGTAAGTGATAAAAGAATGCAGCTTTATTAGCTAGTAAGACCCAAAAATATTTAAGTAAGAAACATTAGGAACCTTATGTTGCGTTAAAACCTTGCGGAAGCTAGCGATTTGCACAGCTACAAACGGTACTCCAAATATTTCCAAGAACACAAACTAAAGAAGAAAAGAGACTAGAATTTAACGAGGTTGAATCCTCGGGAAAAATAAGTGATTTATATATTATCGCAAGGGAGAATACATATAAACTCTAAGAGAGCAAGAAGAAATTTTGGTGTGTGTTTTAACTCTCTCTAATAGGCTATTTATATACACATAGGTAGGGATTAGGGTTCCATAACTTGTCTACAAAGTTCCTAGACTTTTGGAAGAAGTAAACAATCCAAGGGTTCTCATAACTCTTGCCGATTGATTTTGGTTTACCCAAAATCATCTCCACCGACCCAACAATATTTGAGTTTGTCGCAAACTCAACTTCATCGACCGACCTATATCTTCTAGAATAGATACACACAGTTTTGGAGTTCAAAACAAATTAGAACTCTTCCAATAAACGTGTCTATATCCTAGGCTTCCAACAATTCTCCACCTCGGAGCATGCATCCATGCATGAGATGATCAATACACAAAATCACCTTCGTCTTCCAACGTCTATTGCGCCATAGGCTTCCTACGTATCCTCTGCAAGGAATCAAACCAACCGTAGTTCATTCAATGGCCTTGCTAGAAGGCCTCCACCAGGTTCCTAAGAACCTCTACCCCAAAGGGTCTCACCAAACCGGAAGAATGTGGATCAATTTCGAGCAATGACGAAACTTGACCCCAGTAACTACTTTAGTTAACATATCAGCTGGATTATCTTTGGTATCGATCTTTACAAGTAGAATGTCTTCTTCTTCCAGAATTTCTCTAACAAAGTGAAATCGAACATCTATATGTTTGGTTCTGGCATGATGCACTTGATTCTTAGCCAAGTAAATTGCACTAAGACTATCACAATGCACAGGAAGCTGTTCTTGCACAACACCCAAGTTATCTAGTAAACCTTGTAACCATATAGCCTCCTTAAATGCCTCTGTCACTTCCATATACTCCGCTTCAGTAGTTTAGAGAGCCACAGTAGACTGCAAAATTGATCTCCAACTAACCGGTGCTCCAGCCAAGGTAAATAAATACCCTGTAGTTGAACGCCTCTTGTCCAAATCACCAGCATAGTCATAATCCACATAACCAACACACAACTGATTGTTCCCATCTTCCTTCATAAACTCCAAGCCAACATCAACAGTACCATAAAGATACCTCAAAATCCATTTCACATCTTGCCAATGTCCTTTACCAAGATTATGCATATAACGGCTGATCATACTTATTGCATGTGAAATATTCGGCCTTGTATATACTATCGCATACATCAAGATACCAACAGCACTAGCATATGCGACTTGGGCCATATACTCACGCACTTCTTTAGTTGTAGGAGACATATCAGAACTCAACTTAAAATGAGGACCAAGGGGAGTACTTATAGATTTAGTTCCTTCGCAGATACCAAATTTCTGTAACACTTTCTTCAAGTAATCCTTCTGAGACAAACAAACTTTACCATTCTCTCTGTCACGTTGAATCTCCATACCAAGAATCTTCTTAGCTTCTCCCAGATCTTTCATCTCAAACTCAGATGACAACTTGTACTTCAAATTATCAATCTCTTTCTTGTTATTCGATGCAATCAGCATATCATCGACATACAAGAGAAAATAGATGAAAGACCCATCACGTAGCTTCTTGAAGTATACGCAATGGTTATAGTTACTTCTTGTGTATTTCTGGCCAATCATAAACTGATCAAATCGCTTTTACCACTGTCTTGGAGACTTCTTCAGCCCATACAACGATTTTTTCAGCTTGCATACACAATCTTCTTTTCCAGCAACTTTGAACCCACTCGGCTGAGTCATATAGATCTCCTCTTCTAGATCACCATGAAAGAATGTAGTATTGACATCTAGCTGAACTAGGTCTAAATCATATTGTGCTAGCAAGGCCAACAAAATTAGGATTGATGAGTGTTTCACAACTGGAGAGAACACCTCATTGTAGTCAATTCCTTCTCTTTGGGCATAACCTTTCGCAACTAACCTTGCCTTGTAGCGTAGTTGATTCACCTAAGATCCTTCTTTCTTAGCATATACCCATTTGCACCCAATGGCCTTCTTACCGTTCGGAAGCTTCATAAGAACCCATGTGCCATTCTTGTAAAGAGACTCCATCTCATCCTGCATAGCAGCTTCCCATTCTTGACGCTCTACACTGTGTATAGCTTCAAAATAGGTATTAGGAATGCCTTCTTCAATTACTGGTAATGCATAAGCTATAAAATCATCCATCCAACCAGGTTTCCTGGTTTGTCTTCTTGGTTTGCTGGCTGCTATGGTCTCACTGAACGTAGCTTCTGTATCTTCCACTGGTTCATGTTCCTCTTCATTAACATCGTCACTATCATTTGGAACTTCAGAATTTACCTCCCTTGTAAACATCACGCCTTTGGAAGTAGTCATAACAGATACATACTTAGTTGTAATTAGTGGAGTTGCATCAATCTCCACCTGCTGCAAAGGCTCAGCGGTACTAGTGCTTCTGTTCTCCACCTGCTGAGAACCCCAAGACTTTACCATAAACGCTTCATCAAATGTAACGTCTCTACTCATGACTATCTTCTTCTCTGCTGTATTCCATATTTTGAACCCTTTCACTCCTTTATTCACACCCATAAAAATCCCTTTAACAGCACGCTATCAAGCTTATTTTCACTAACATGATACCAAGCAGGGCAACTAAAGATATGAATCGATTTATAGTCATAAGTTGGTTTACCATACCACTTCTCCATTAGATTTTTACCTTATGACGCAGCTGATGGAAACCTATTAATGAGGAAGCACGCATATGTCACTGCCTCAGCCCAAAACGCTTCACCTAATCCAGCATTAGATAATATACATCGTACCTTCTCTAGCAAAGTATGATTCATGCGTTCAGCTACCCCATTTTGTTGCGGTGTCTTCTTAACTGTGAAGTGCCTCTGTATTCCCTCATCCTGACATACTTTCAAGAGTTGATCACTTTTATACTCTCCACCAATGTCCGAACGTAGTACCTTGATATTTCTGACAGTTTGAGTCTCAGTTTCCTTTTTCCACCTCACAAAGACTTCTAGGACTTCATCCTTATGTCTCATGGTGTACACCCATACGCGCCTAGAATAGTCATCAATAAACGACACGAACCAATCTTTCCCTCCCAATGATGCATTCTTGGAGGGACCCCAAACATCTGAGTGAACATAATCAAGAACTCCACTAGTGTTGTGGATTGTTGTGCCAAAGCTTTTTCTTGTCTTCTTTCCTTTCACACAATATTCACAAAACTCTAATTTGCAGGCAATAGCACCTTTCAATAAATCTTGATGAATTAAAGAATGTAACGACTTATCACCTGGATGTCCAAGCCACATATGCCATAACTTCGTGGTCTTTATCGTTGCAGTCTTCATGTGTTCAGAAATAGACACATCTCCATTTACTGTACTCCCATTTAAGTAGCACAAGTTATGATGCCTTGTGCCCTTCATGATTACCAACGATCCAGAGATTACCTTTATATTGCCATTTTCAGCGACTAACTTGTAGCCCTTAGCTTCCAAATTTCTGAGCGAAATCAGATTCTTCTTCACAGTAGGTATGGACCTTACTTCCTTTAGCTCCCCAACCATACCATCATGCATATTGATTTGAATACTACTAATCCCAATCACCCTCAGGTGTGATTATTACCCATACGCACTTCTCCATCAAACTCTTCAAAGTTTGAGAACCAGTCCTGATGAGGATAAATATGATAAGTAGCACCAGAATCTAATACCCACGTACCGTCAGTTACGATAAAAGTTTATGGCCTCACAGTCAGCAACAAATCTTAAGATTCATCTGAATCTTAACTTGCCTTAGCAATGTTCACCTCGATGTTATCCCTTTCTCGATCCTTATGCTTAGTAAAATATTTAGCCCAATGGCCAAAGTCATGACACCATGAACATTTATCCTTCTGCAGACGCTCTCTTGACTTTGAACGCCCTTTCACTTTTCCATGATCACTATTCATTTTTCTCCTATCTGTTGAACGACCTCTTGCAAGAAGCAAGTCATTGTTATCTTCACTTAACAGGTCTTCAAGGTCCATCTTCCTGAACTCCTCACTACGCAATTCTGTAGTGACCTCGGCGTATGTCATCTTATCCTTTCCGTGCATTAAAGCCTTAATCGCGGGTTCATACCTTTCAGGAAGAGAGTTTATCAGACACAAAGCTTGTTCCTCATCGTTGATGTTCTCATCATAGTTAACCATCTCAGCAAGGAGTTAATTATATGAATCTAGTTGCTCAGTTAGAGAACCACCCTTCTTCATGTTATAGCGATACAAATTTATCTTAAGATGTATCCTATTAGCCACGTTCTTCACAAGATATTCTTTCTCTTGGTTTTCCCAAAAATCCTTAGTTGAAGTCTCGTGCTGATAATTAACTCTTACTGTTGTTGCTAAACACCCTCGAATCGAACCAAGAAAAAATTTTATTCATCTTGTTCCATTGCTTTTCAGACATCTCCACTGGATGACCTTCTAGAGCTTCTTCTAGGTCAAGATGAACAAGAGCATCCATTACGTATGTTCTCCATAAACCAAAGTTATTGGTTCCGGTGAACTTTTCAACCTTCAGTTGTGATCTATGAGAATGCAGTATTTATTCTTTTGTTTCTTTATCTTTAGTTGTGGACTCCGAATGTTCCCCTGACGGATCTTTCGGATCAACTGGTTTTTCCCCATCAACCATTATTCACAAACAAACAAATATAGATAAAAAACTAAACTTTGAGATTAGAATTACCTCAAACAACTTCATAAAAAATACCCCCGCTTCAATATTATGAATAACCAAAATTCCAAGAACCTAACCCGAGCTCTGATACCAATTGTTGCGCTAAAACCCTGCGGAAGCTAGCGATTTGCACAGCTACAAATGGTACTCCAAATATTGCCAAGAACATAAACTAAAGAAGAAAAGAGACGAGAATTTAACGAGGTTGAATCCTCGAGAAAAATAAGTGATTTATATATTATCGCAAGGGAGAATACATATAAACCCTAAGAGAGAAAGAAGAAATGTTGGTGTGTGTTTTAACTCTCTCTAATAGGCTATTTATATACACATAGGTAGGAATTAGGGTTCTCATAACTCTTTCCGATTGATTTTGGTTTACCCAAAATCATCTCCACCGACCCAACAATATTTGAGTTTGTCGCAAAATCAACTTCATTGACCGACCTATATTTTCTAGAATAGATACACATGGTTTTGGAGTTCAAAACAAATAAGAACTCTTCCAATAAACGTGTCTATATCCTAGCTAGGCTTCCAACACCTTCCTACATGTATACAATTTGGTTGTAATGTGATTAAATTAATTCATGTTATACAACCTCTTTTTAGGAAGTCTTTGATACCATGGATGTAGTTGCATCTTTTCTGATGACTACACCAATGATGATCTTAACCATCAAAACACATCAAACACACATAAAAGAAGATAAAAAAACATGAAAGTAAAGGGAGACAGATCTTTTACGTGGTTCGGTCAATGGTGAACTACATCCACGGGTTATTACTATGATATGAAGTATTTACAATATCTCCATTAGAGGAAGCTTTCATGGAGTTCTAAGGAGGAATAAGACATATGGAGGCCAGATGAGAGAGAGGGTAGTAGCCTTGGCTATCTGACCATCCCCACTAACCTATTTATCTTTCTATTTCATAGGGTAGGTGGTTGTATTAAATTACATATCTTCCCCTAGGGATGACTAGAGAGGATAAGACTAAGTAGTTGGGTGTATCGCAGTAAGATACTTTGGCTCCTAATCTTGCGCCACGTAGCGAACATATCTTTTGCACTCATATTTTTCTCCTTTGGTTGAGGGTTGTTGGAACAATAATCCTTAAGCAGATCAGTATCTGATGCGGCTTTGAAGGCGATATGAGTAGCTGAGCGAGATTTTCGAACATGCTTGGTTCTGATCTGGCTTGTAGTTAGGCTTCACTTCTGTAGAGTGTTTGGTTGGAGTAGTTTGAATTGGGTTGCTGAGATGCTTGTTCTTCACAATCCATGATCTGTGCTACACGATGTAGATGTGAGAGTTGCAACTCTGAGTGACAGTGCGATCTCGCTCTGACTTCTTGGTCATTGACATTTTGCTGGAGTTAGTTCTTGACTCTAGTTGGTGGTATGTGGTACCGAGATTTGTGGATCTTTGTTGTTGCAGAGGGAACTTCGTAAAAGAATATAACCATCTTTTAAAGTATTAATACTTGACCCTATTCTTGTTTGAAGTTCGGAGGCATTCCTTGTGTTCGTGATCGTTGTGCCTGCTCCTCGGCGGTTTGTGCTCTAGCTCTGTCTGGCTTGGTTGGCATCAGTTTCTGAAGATTTGTCGTGGTTGTGCTCCTCGAGACCATCATGGGTATCTGTTGCTCAAGGGAGAGTAGTAATTTCTATATCGCAACAATATGAATTTAATTACTGCAGTTCTAAGCATGCATGCCACAGTTCAAATTTTTGCACTTGCAAACATAAAATAAGATATTAAATATTGTAAAGCATGCTTATGGCATGAATAATTTGTAATTAGGCATATGTAACCTATCTATGCTATTTATTAAGCATTTTGCAAGAAGAATTAGTGGAGTGCACAGTAAAATAGTTCCTTAACAAAGGTGATACTTAGCTTTCTTCATAATTGGTTAATTTCCTTAGCATCTGTAGCTTGCTCCTTGCTCCTAGCAATGAGGATTTTTCCTTATGTGCATGATAGTTCAACATGCATGCTCCTGTAGCATTTGGGAGGATAAGTTTTTGAACAAATCCAAATATATATATATATATATATATATATATATATATATATTTAAATGAAATTAAATAAATTGGGATAAGTTCTAGAAGAACGAGTTTGAGATAAATAAGTTTAGAAACTTATAGATTTTTACTGGTGTAAAAAGTCTTATGTGAGTAATTCATCACTGTGGGGTCTTTCCAGACGACTTCGGATTGTAGTCCAAGGTCTTTCCCCGAGGTATTATTGAATGCATCAAATCATGCAGTTGCACGACTGATTAGATGCCTTCGGATGGTAGTCTGAGGTTTTACTTCGTCCTCCGGTTAGAGGCTTATGTCTGTGAGGACTCAAAATTTCGTCGGATCGTAATCCGAATTCTTTCCCCGAGGACTTACTAATTGCCTCAATCCATGATCCGAGGACCTGTACCTTTGTTGAAGGTTTTAAGTTATGCATTGTGCCTTCAGATGGTAGTCCGAGGTCTTTCTTTTTGTGCTCCGAGGTTTATAGGATACATACATGTGTGGGGACTCGAAATGTCTTCGGAGCATAATCTGAAGTCTTGCCCCGAGGACTTACTGATTTTCCTCGAATCGTATGGATACGATATTTGGTTTTATGCCTTCGGAAAGAAGTCCGAGGTCTTACTTTGTGCTCCAATTGGAGGCTTGTGTTTGTGGGGACTCAAAATGTCTTCGGATCGTAATCCGAAGTCTTGCCTCGAGGATTTACTGATTGCCTCAATCTGTGATCCGAGGATCTAATCCTTTCTTGAAGGTACTGAGGGTATACACTGCCCCCTTTGGTTTTTGAAAGCTTAGGAGCTTATAGCTTTTGAAAGCCAAAGTCAAGGTTTTGCTCATGACTCCATTTTCTCAACATATCAATTTATGATGATACTTCTTGTAGCTTGTACAGTTTGACTGTTACACTTGTGTGCGATTTTATACGAGGGTCACACCATAGTGGTATCCCTTTCATCCTTGGACAAGTAATGGGCTATAAGTCCGAGAAGTGATCATCTTCCCATTTGGACAGATAACCTCTTACAATACAAGTCGAGAGGATTTCAAGGATCCTTATGATGCCGAGTACGTGCCTATATCGGGCGGATACTCGTAGATTCTATAGAGTTCTTCTCTGTCAGAAGGAACTTTCCCCATAGCCGGATCGTGGCACTAACTAAAGTGAGGGAGATACCTCTGATAGTTGATTCAGACTTCAGCCTAAAGTGAGTCAACTACAGGGTACCTCCTGAAGTATAGGAAATCATCTAACTCGTGGTCGAGATGGCATTACCCTAGGTCATTATGTCCGTCTCGGGTAGCTTAGGGAGTCCCCGCATCATCCAAATTTTATGGTTAGATGGCATTTCCCTAGGACATTTTCCGTATCAGGCATCTTGAGCATTGATCGCATCATCCAGTTTGAGGATGGAATGGTGTGGCTAGCGCCTTACCATTCTTGATGGTCTTGAGGAGATGTTTCCTCGCATAGAGGCCATGCCCCTATTACCATTCGTGATGGAATAACATTAAGTAATTAATCCTGCAAACAGATAATATATATAATATACATACACTCAACATATGACACTAGCAGAAAAATCAACATAGGTGACATTTCAAAACTGTCACTATATCAATTCCATGACGGTTCAGGTGAAATTTGAAAGTGTCACCAAAGTCGATGTCACCGTAGGGGTTATCTTATACTAATTCTTATGAACTGTCACATAACCATCACCAATTAGCCTTCAAAACTATCATGAAGTATATTAAACCGTCATTGTACGGACATCCACGATGTTGCTTATTGAAAACGCCACCTTAACGATGTTATGGTGACTGTTTTCCCAAGAAAACTGTCATTAATATAATGTTGAAAAGCGCCAAAGCAATATTAATTCCAACGGTTTTCTTATACAACCGTCAATTTATGTACATTTTTTGGCGCTTACAAATGAAGCGATTCTTTTGCACTCTTATTGCTGACTTGTTCTATTTTATATAAAACTGCCATGGCATCTCGTGATTTCTTTTTGATAACCGTAATGGCATTACTACCGTGACTTTTAAATTTATATGAAACCAAAGTGAAAACTTAATGAATTTTTATATTATATTGCTGGCTTCAATTTACATTCTGATATTTTAAGAAAAAAATAATTACATTCCCATCTGGCTCATAGTTACTTTTGCACTCTTACAGTTACTTTTGCACTTTTACACTAAATACTTTC
>JAJJWX010004595.1:0-16440 GCA_023529315.1 Papaver bracteatum
TATTAACATGGAGGGATCGAGAGAAATGGGAGATGAGAATGATAGAGAACAAATCAGAGGTTTATTAGGACATAGAGAAGGAAAAATTTATGAGTGAGTGGGAATCTTTTTTTTTCATAACTAGAACAAAAATTAGGTCTTAAATACCAAGTGGAATTAGTTGAATAAACGAAGGAAGATGTATTTGGTATTTTTGGCATGGATTGAAATTGGTTAGCTAGTACTTGCTAGATGTACCAGGGAGGAAGAAATGGGTTGATGGCACTTGTTGCATCAATTCAATTTATCAACCTCTCCAAATGTTAGTATTCTTGGAGTGAAAATGATTATCATCACAAGGTTAGTATGATCTTCTTCCTATGTTGTATTTTTATACAATTTTGTTAAAATGAGAAATTGGTTTGTGCTATAGATTAATTTCCTTTAATGCATTAGTTTCAAAGTCCAAATATATTTGACATGACGGAATTCAATATAGTTCATTACTGGAAATTTGGGGTTTTTATCCAAGCTGATATTTTGTTACAATTTATGAAATGGGTTCTAGCATGCATAACGAATTCAAGTTCCCTATAATTGATAATTGAAATTTTTGATGGTAGTAGCAAATCCTTTCCTAGTGATCCATGATTTTGCATATGTGGGTTGGTGTCGTTCCCTTGTATAAATATATGTAGGTGGTTAAGAATTAAATAAATTCTCAATTGAAACTTCTGAGTTTTTCATGGAGATAGCATGTTTGCTAGAAAGTCCCAATGAACATCTATAATGACTGCGCAGACAGCCTTGTTGGAGGCTGTTTTCGGTGCGCATTTGTGGGGTTTTAACTAATAGTTTCATGTCAAAAAAATATTTGTCCTGGTGTCCTCTATTACATGTTAAGAGGGCATAGCATTTAGATTTGTGGCTTAGAAGTCACTGCTTAAAATGTACAAGCAGTCGCAACTGAATTTCCTGAGGACAACACATGGCAGAGTTTTATAGGTTGGTTTTGGAGTCATTGGACTCTGAACTAGCCCTGGGAGTCTTCTAGGGAGTTGTAGAGGGACATCTCTAGTTTCCAATGGGATACTGTTTGCTTATTTTCATTAAATAATGGAGCTTGTAGATATTTTCTAATATGGACAGTGAAAACTAAAAATCACGAAATGGCAAGGACCCATAGTCTTCATAGGTTTAAATTGAAACCTCACTTCCCTTGTGAGTGTATTGTGCACTTCTTAGCAGTTGGAAAACATCTTGATTTGGTTTCACATGCTCAAAAATTATGAATGATGGATTAATTAATCATCCTTTACGTAGCTTTAGTTTGTATACATCTCAAAATTTGTGTTTGAGGTGGAATACGGGTAAAATGAGCACTTCCTCCGTGAATAGTATACATAACTTCATTTGGAGGAAATTAATTAAGGTATTGGAATCTTTAGTAATTAGAATCAAGATGATGGCTACTTGCTGGTTGTCCCATGATGCTTCATTTTGCTAGTATAGAATTTGTGTAGTTAAGGCAATAGATACTAACATTGAAATTGCTTGCATGTTACCGATGCATGTCTCTTTATTGTTATGAAATGTCTGTTATTGGTTAAGGAAATGTTTTGAAAGAAAAATGGTGGACTAGCTAGTCCCTTCTCCATGTTGTTCAATGGTTACGTAGCTTTTATCCCTTTCCTAATTATTAGAGATTCCAATTATTGTTGAAAAGCTAATTAATTATCATTTGAATTTCTTAGTATATTTTAGAGAATTACCAAAGGATACACTCCCTTTCGACACATGATGATAGTAGCAAGTTCAGTTGGGGTAGTACAAGGATTGGTTGCTCCTTCCAAGTTTTAGATTTATGATTTTGTTCATGAAGTGAGTACTGACTCTTAATTAGAAGTCACTGAATATGTGGTCGTGTTTAATTTCTTGGCACAAGACCAAACCCTTCTTATGTACTTGGTTATCCGTCTCTGTGGACAAGTTCTTTGGCTACCTATATTTGCTGGAAGTACTTTTGATTTGCATACCCTATTCCTGATATTTGGTATATGTGCTTCTTTGCTTATAAAGTGTGTTAAATTCTACAGGTTGAATTAGATATGTATCGTTGCTTAATTTGGTTGAATGGTTTGCTGACGGTATATCAAGATTTTTGTTGGAGGCATAGGGTCTTGTAAATTTACTAGGACGGTGATACGGTATGCAATCCGGATGAGCTGTGGGTATGGATTGTGGTTTCACGAAAATCTCATTTTAACTTATTTTGCATATTTTGGAGTGACCAAACGTTTCTTTTCGTGATGGTGTCATATATACTTTATGTCCACGAAATAATCATGTTAAATTTAAAATCGTAGATCCTGTGTATACATTTTATACTTGAGAAACTTAGAATGGTACACGGACTCTCCTATGTTAAAATGGGTACATATCTTGGATAACACCGTGTATGGTTCTATTGGGAGCATTTCTTGGTTAGTACTAAACTAAATGTATCCTGAATGCTAACCACTTGGGGAGAATGTCCATATGGAAATTTTACACTTTATACTTCTCTGTGTGTGTGGAGACTTTTACATCTTACATTAACTAACTCTTTTAGTTCATTTTACTGCCTGCTGTGGAAAGTTGGAGCCCTTTTAGATTTAATCGTACTGGATCCATTGTAATGTGTACCGTACTGTTATCTGGTGATCCTAAAAGATGCTCCTTATAGCCAGAATTTCAATATGTTTCCTAGAATGCTGACAAGTAAGTAGAACAGGAGCCTTATTATTTTTCTTATGTGGTAGAATGGCTTCTAATTCCCTTAAATCATTGATTGATTTTGATATTGTGATTACGCAGTTCTTTTTATGGGACTTTGAGGTATCTAATTTAGCTTACAAAACTAGTTCACTGGTAATAGGTAAGTTTTGAGCAAAGATTCGAGAATTGGATTTATCTTGGAGTACCTACGGATTAATGTTCACTGTTAAATAGGATTTTATACGTGCATGTGCTTGCTCATTGATCCCTTTAAATTTTATTGATATTGCTTTCCTAGTTTTATTATGGGCATAGTTTGTATTTGTGATGGTTCTGTAACATACTATCATTCTAAGAATCATGAACAACTTGAGGATGATACTGTATTTTTTGGCTTACTCGTAATTCATTATGTGCACTACAAGCGAAATAAGTTTACTTGATATTTTGAAGAGATAATTGCTACCATTGAGAGTAGTTCATATTATCTAAATAAAAGATTGACGAACTACGGTCGTGCTTGATCCCTTCGAGCAATGGAGAGGGTACGTAGGCAGCCGCTATGCGGTTCAGCACAACTCTATAAGGGTGTTCATATCATCTGAAAGATTGGTTGATGTTTTGGCAGTTCATACCATCTATTCGGAGATGATTGCAACCTTGTCACCGACAACTGGCCATGAAAATCTTAGTGGTGGCAACTGGCCATGGAAATCCTAGTGGTGGCAACTGGCCATGAGAATTATTAGTGGTGGCAACTAGTGGTGGCAACTGGCCATGGAAATCTTAGTGGTGGCAACTGGCCATGAGAAATCTTAGTGGTGGCAACTGGCCATGAGAATTATTAGTGGTGCCAACTGGCCATGGAAATCTTAGAATTGGCAACTGGCCATATAAGTCTATTATTTTTAGCAATTTTGACAACTGGTCGTCTCTCATAATTGGAGAATAAATACTAAGTGTGCTTGCTTATAATGCAGTTTGGGTGATTCAGATTCGAGTTGCTCAGAAAAATTTGAAGGTCCGGTTACTTGAGTGGCGTATCGGAGAGTCGGAGTTTGTTAAGCGGGTCGAAACCCGGTTCGCTGGATATCTAGATTTTTCTGATCCGCTACATTTGTCCTCATGGACTCATTTTTCCTGACACGGAATGAAAGTATAACTTTTTCTGAAACGGGGTGAAAGTATCACTTTTTCTGAAACGGAATGAAAGTATCATTTTTCCTGAAACAAGGCGAAAGTATCACTTTCTCTGAAACAAAGCGAAAGTAGTTGCAGACGAACCCCATAGACGAACCCCATCTTCAGATTCTTCTTTGGTCGGCCCTCCCACCGTGACAACGGTTGTACTAGTTGTATAAGCATCTGCGTAGAAAGGATTGCAAGGTCCTTGATTTTTGCTTCGACTAGACGATAACCTTTTCTTCTATAGTTTTTGCGCATCAATATATTGGAAGGCAATTCTGTGGTATGTGGGCCAAAAAAATGCGAACGACATGAGTACGATTCTACTGACTTGCATCCTTATCTGCTCCTCTTTTGTGCTACTCCGCATTTGGCGTGTCTGCCGCATCAACAAAAATCTCATGCAGCTCGTATGTACCGTACATACTTACTTTTTAAATTTATACTGTAAAGTATCAGTAATGATAGGTTGACCGTGGAAAATACCGGAGAAAAAACCGTGTGAGAGCATAGGCGGGACTGGGACTGTCAATGGGTCTGGGTCCTCCCGGGTATCATTGGACCCAGACCCGGACCCTACTTACAAAAATCGGGTCCGGTTCCTAAATTTGTGGACCCAGAACCGGACCCGTTAAAAATGCAGGGTACTCGTCGGTTCCGGGTACCAATTGGGTATCAAGAAAACTATTAAAAAAAATTCAAAATCTTGATATATTTCTCTTTTTGTTTTTCCGGGTACTTATAAAAATAAATAAATATATATTTCTCTTTTTGGCCTGAATCTAAATTTTTTTTACAAAAATTTATAATTATTTCTTCATTAATATACTAAATAAAGATTAAATGTAAAAAAAAAATGAAAAATGTAAAAAAAATCTAAGCTAAAACTAGCAAAATACATATAATTTTGCTAAAAAGATGAAGTAAAGTAAGAATAACCGGGTCGAAAGTTGTTAATGAGTCCAACTTTAGAACCTAGAACCGGACCCATTTTTACAAGGTTCGGTTCTGAATCCGGGTAATAGGTACCCATTCCTAGCCCTGAGCGGGACCCACTTTACACCATGGCTATCCTAATGCTAGAATCGCTGCCCTAGTAGCCCTTGGAACTCTCCACGGTTTTTCCCCGGGATATTTGGGCGTAAGTGCAGCATCATCGGTAAAGTACAGGGCAAACTAATTGAGCCTGTTATGCTTGCTTACGTACCAGCTGACGTTTATAACTCATAACTTGGACCAGCGTTAATTTTGTTTGAAGACGTAATATTTGAAGTGTAAGACAAGTAATGCTGTATGACAAGTAAATATTTGAAGTGTTTATGTAGCGCCCCCTAAGCTAGCAGCTGATTAAACCAAGAAATTAACCAATTAAAGAGGCACTAACGAATCCAAATTAAACCCTTAACCTTTCAATTAAGAAATCTATTACAAAAGCTTAACCCAAAGCTAACCTCGCTCAGAAATATATATATAAGAATTTCTCTCCAATGATACATATAGAATAATCATTTGGTTTACAAAAGAATATACAACAAATAAACATATCAGAAAATAATCAACTAACGAAGTTAACTTCTTGGAGCTTTTATTTGCACACTCGCTCCATCATCGAAACCGAAAATGGGGAATAATTAACATTTAACTTCTAAGTAATCATATGCGTGATTTGGAAAACATTACATGTTTTCCCAAACATTAGAAAACAACGAAACCACTGAAATAAACAATCATGTATATGGACCTAAACTCCTCCTTTAGTTTCCGCGGTGACATTTACACACCTTATAATTTCTGTGGTGACATTTACACTCCGTAATACTGAAGACGTAAAGTAATCTGTGGGTGAAAGTTACACACCCGTAATATTGATGCCAATTCCACACCTATTATTAATATTGCGGTGTATCACCTATTATTAATATTGCGGTGTATCGGCCTAGCCATAAAATATGAAGGAGCGTATCCAATATACCATAGTTGGAAATTCTCATTTCCCAAAGACAATCATAAAGACAAACAATGCAAGGAATATGCGAATAGACAATGCAATTAAGAATTAGACAATGCATGAGTTTATAAAACAAAGACTTTCATAAGAGAAATAACAATGATTACAAAACTGTCAAATGCATTCCCACCTCTTTTGATGAAAAGTCAAGCCTACCTCAAGATCCACGATCCACTGGTTCATCTTTTGGAATCGACCATTGATAAGACAGACTAACTGTTAATCACACAAAAAACCTAAGAATCTAGCCAAAAGGCTCATACAAGAATCAAACAAGTCTATCTAATGGTTCTAAGCCCATTAATAAGTCTTATGAAAATCTATAACTTTGTAGAAGGAACCGGATGTTAATTCGGACCACAAGAGGTCCAAAATGTCTAATTAATAAAACTGGTCTAAAGCCCAAGTCCAATAAACAAGCCCACTAAACTAAGGTCCAGTCCATCTGGTCAACAAACGGTTACTAACAGTCCACTGGTCAACTGACGGTCAACATCTAAAGTCAGGTCAACTAATCCAGGTCAAGTACAGTCAACGATCAACAAGTCAAAGTCAAATGGATAACTAGGTCAACGAGTCAACACGGGTCAGGATAAAGAAACTCGGTGAACCAACAGATCTGACTCAGTCAGATTAACCGAGTCAGCTAAGTCAGACGCTGACTGGGATGACTAACATGTCTAAATCCCTTGTTGCACAACAAACTCCAATTCTAATTCAAACTCAATTCATTTAACAACTTAACCTCAGTTCATACAATCTTAAACAAACTTCAAATTCAGATTACAAATACAACATCAGCCTACCTGCAATGACATCAGTTCCAAGCTTTACAGCAATCACTAACATCATCTAACACCAATTCAACCCACTCATCTTAACCTTAATTGTAACTCACATATCATACCTCAAACATCTCAGTTCATCTACAAATCCTCAATACACAACCATTACAATGAACAACAACACTACCATATATTTGATTTCATTTCCAAAATCTCAACATATCAATACCACAACTTATGCCTTAGCATCACCACTGCCATACCAACAAAACCACCAACACTAATCTCTTGTTATCAATTCCACCTACACATAGAACTTCACAACCATCTGCAATGCTCACAATAACAACAATCTCACCAA
The DNA here is from genome assembly GCA_023529315.1 of Papaver bracteatum. Taxonomy (NCBI): domain Eukaryota; kingdom Viridiplantae; phylum Streptophyta; class Magnoliopsida; order Ranunculales; family Papaveraceae; genus Papaver; species Papaver bracteatum. The sequence goes on from JAJJWX010004595.1 coordinate 7,076, forward strand.
ATTCACTAACTACAATTACTTATACCATCTCTTGAAACCTCCCAATCATACACAACGAAACAACAACAACATCAAAACCTTCCTTAAACTGAACTCACTAATCATTCAAGCATTCTGAATTCAATCCATAACACCATCTTTACATCTCCATGTATCCATCTCAGTATTGTTCAACCACAACTTAATCAATAATACTAAACAACTTCATTAAATAAATCAGAAGAACAATTACCTCAAGAAGATTCCAATCCATCAAAAATAACTCAACTTACAATTTCCCCCGAGTCTGCATCAACAGCTTCAATCAAACAACTCAGCTTCATTAATATCCTCAGATTGAAACCTTTCATTCAACTTCCCAGAACACCCTAGTTCTAATTTGGGGAAGAATAAACACAAAACCTAATTCTCTGATTCAATTTCCAATAGAAACTGCAATTAAATCCAATACATCCACCTATTCTTCGATTCAGAACAAACCCATCTTTAATTCAATCCCCTAAATCATTAACTTCCTCTTCAAACTCTCCTATGAACTTTTCCTATGAACCGATCTTCAAATCAACTTCAGAACAATCCCACAACTTCTATCAAACTCAATTAGGAACAACCCCATCTTCAATTATCAACTCAAATCGATCCTTCATCAATTTAACAGAACCCTAACTTCTGTTTCATAAAACATCATCAACACTTTCAACTCGTCATCAACATCGAAAGCTACTTCTACTACATTTAATCCTCACCAAAGATCGATTCTCTCAATCGAATTCTCTATCTTTAGACTCAAACATTCGCAGAAGAAAAGAACAGAGAAGAAGAAAGAATGAGGAGAACGAAGAATGAATGAGGAGAAGAAAATAAAAAGAGAGTTAATCCTCTCAATTTAGGAAGATAAGGTCGACCAAATGCTAAAGGAACCCAAGAATTTTATAAGGGAAATCCATGACGTGTCCTTGTTATATCCAAAGGCATTTTCCCGGAAATAACTATTTTACACTTCAAATAGTCCTGGTGTTTTCTTCCTCGTCTGATATCAGATTCACACGTTCGAGTAGTCTATTCCACGTAACTTTTCGAGATCTATCTAACGATATTAGTTTCGTATCTAAATCGTTGTTAGACTAATTCATATTAATTATCGCTCGTGTTAGACTAATCGAGTTATTATCGGCTAAATTTCGTCACTTGACCTGTCTAATAACGTTGACGAGCTTGAGGGTCTTTACATTCTTCATCATTTCCGACATATTCTTCATCACTTCCGGCGTGGTCTTCATCCTAAATAACTATGCCGGGACTCACTTCCGGTGTGGTCTTCATCCTAAATAACCATGCCGGAACTCATTTCCGGCGTGGTCTTCATCCTAAATTTCTATGCCGGCACATGATGAAAAGTATTCAGAAAACTGATTTTTTTTTTCACTTGACTACTAGCATTAATAGATTTATATCGAGCATGCCGGAATTTAGTTCCGGAATTGAATTACATCAATTCCGGCATGTTCTTCATCACTTCCGGCGTGACCTTCATCATTTCCGATATGTTCTTCATCACTTCCAGCATGGTCTTCATCACTTCTGACATGATCTTCATCACTTCGTTTTCAAAGTGAGGAGCCAACAAAGAAGGAGAAGAGAATTTGAAAGGAAGTGGGGAAAATTTAGAATTTGAAAGAGAATGGGGAACATTTGGGTTTCAAAGCTTTAACCCTAAAAGAGATTAATAAGAAGTGGAGATGGAAATGGGGGATATGATTTTGTTTTTTGATTTTTATTTTGAGGGAAGGGTGTTTTAGTATTTTCGCCCCCAAAAAACACTCCTTAGCAGCCACTTTTGGTTGGGGGAAGTAATTCATATCCCCCAATTAATTCCCATATTCCCCAATTGCGCGTTCTTAAAAATTTAGGTTGGGTTTGTTAATGCTTGTTTTTTCCTTCCAAAAATATTTTCAAAACCTATATATGTCAATAATTTTTGAAATTAGTGTTTGGTAAAAATAAATAAAATTAAAGTGTTTTTTATGCAAAGCACTTCCCAAATTCCTAAACTTTTAAAAGCTGAGGAGTATGAGCTTTTAAATGATACAAAAGCATAAGCTTTGGTCCCACCTAAATTTAATATTTGATTTATCTTTTTTATCCCTATTTTATTTTATAAATGACAAAAATACCATTAAATTAATATATAATCAATTTTTTATTTTTTGTATTTTATTATTTAAATTGGATAGTATTATTTATCCAATAATGGAACAATATCTTACATACTAATTCTTTAAATAATATTAATTTTATTTTCAAACTATTTTACATACTATTTCAATAAATTTTTTTTATTATCTAATTATTTAATTTTAGTTCGATTTTATGTGTGAAAATTATATATTAAAAAGTGGTTAACTAATTATTATTTTTTTGACGATCATAATAGTAGTGACATTTATTAAATTTAATATTGTATATGTTTGTATTTAATAGTAAAAAAATTAATTATTTTTAAACTCAATAAAATTGAATAAAACTGTTTTCAGTGATATGTTTGTTTTTATCATTTGCTATAACAACGATGGTTGAATTTAATATTTTACCAAACACACTTTGATTGTTTTTTTAGTCAGCTTTAACTTTAATAAATATTTTATCAAACGTCTAACAGTTTTTTTCTCACAGCACTGCACAACAACACAAAGCTGAAAAATGCTTTTATAAAAACCGCAGCAATACCAAACTAAGCCTAAACTGGTTTTTTATTTATTTCATCCCAAGATTCATCTAGTCCCGCACTCAAAGTAAAGATGTGAAAAAAGAAACAGTGATGGAAACTATTTTGTAGGCTCTTTGAATTCTGTTTAATAAATCATTGGTATGATATCTACTTAGTAGAATGTTGACCACATTACTATAGATAAACTGATAAGAAATCTTGATGAATGATCAGATATGTAGTACTCCGCTACCCTCCTTTTGGGCCTTGTCCAGGAAAGAATCTTTGCATTTCATGACATAGACAGATTTGAAAAAAGAAATGGTGATGGAAACTATTTTGATACATAAATTAGGAAAACGAAAAACTGAATTAAGGAAAAGATCAGAAATGATTTATGTCTCGCGGGTTGAATCTCAGTTTCATCCCGACTGAAACAATTCCGGGTCAAGGGACCACAACTTTTGTGTTTGGCGGGATGGACCACGGAATTCAACCCGCGATCCGTATATCATTCCCGGGGAAAAGTAACCATACTAGACAAAAAAAAACATATTTTTCCAAGGAAACACTAAAATCAAGATTTATTAAATTATGTATTAATCAACGAAATAAAAATATCCTCGTAAGGAAATAATAATGGGTTTTGCTAGACCCACCGAAAAAATAAAATATCCAAACTAATTGGGGGATATAGTTAGAGGACAAAATTGGTGTCCCAATAGCAATTCTGGGTGACCTCCTATTTAATTATTTTTTTAATTCCAAATCTAGCCCTGACTAATCCTAATTAGTGAATAATTATAATTAGTAAAAATGTTACGTATTTGGGTGATAGATTAGTTTGATTTTTTATTTTAATTTGTGTGAGTGAGGAGTTGAAGTAGGGGAAAAAATTTTGAGTGGATTTTTTTTTTTTTTGAAAATGGAAGATGATTGTGATGAGAGAATTGCAGCTAAGAGGTTGAAAATTTGATTTTTTGTTTTTGAATCCACCATTGTTGTAGCTGAAAAAGATCGGTGCCGGCATGGTATTCAACAAAAAACCCATGCCGGCATTGTTGGAAATGTGCATAAATTATTGCCACTATCCGGGGGGTTCGGGGAGTTAGTGACTTTTTCTGGTTTTGATCTTAAGAATGTTGATTTTTTTTTCTGGTTTTGAACAGGTACCGGCATGGTAATCTAGTTTTCGAGCATGCCGGAAGTAGTTCCGGCATGGTTTTTGCTTAAATTTTTGTGCCGGAACATGATGAAAAGTATCCCGAAACTTGATTTTTTTTTCACTTGACTACTGGCATGGAAAGATTTATATCGAGCATGCCGGAACTCAGTACCGGCATTGAATTTCATCACTTCCGGCATGGTCTTCATCATTTCCGACATGTTCTTCATCACTTCTGGCGTGGTCTTCATCATTTACGACATGTTCTTCATCATTTCCGGCGTGGTCTTCATCCTAAATAACCATGCCGGAACTCACTTCCGGCGTGGTATTCATCCTATAATTCTGTGCCGGAACATGATGAAAAGTATCCAGAAACTTGATTTTTTTTTTCACTTGACTACCGGCATGGATATATTTATATCGAACATGCCGGCTTCTTAAAACCGGCGTGGTATTCATCCCAAATCGAATGCCGGTACTTAAAACCGGCGTGGTATTCATCCCAGATCGAATGCCGGTACTTAAAACCGGCGTGGTATTCATCCCAGATAGAATGCCGGTACTCTGTGTAACTCGACTGTTTCAGCTATGTTTGGTGATTCTAACCTAAACCCATTGCTATAAATCGATTAAAACAATCATAAATGAGTTCAAAATCACTAACCTTCTCAAAGAAGCCATGACTGCGAGTGGTTGATCGTCCGAGTTCGCCGCGTCATCCTCCTTCTTCTTCTTCTTCTTCTTCTTCTTCTTCTTCTTCTTCTTCTTCTTCTTCTTCTTATCACCTACATCCAAAGGATAGAAATTTTCTTCTTCTTCTTCTTCTTCTTCTTCTTCTTCTTCTTCTTCTTCTTCTTCTTCTTCTTCTTCTTCTTCTTCTTCTTCTTCTTCTTCTTCATCAATCACTAACCTTCTCAAAGAACAATGAAGAAGATGAAGAAAAAAAAATCAAAACCCTAACTGTGCCGGCAATCAAATGAAATTGGGGGATAAACTTATTTGGTTTTTAGATTTAATTGTTTTAGGGGAAAGGGCATAACAGTCTTTTCATAAAGGTTTTTAATTAGGAAAGGGTATTTTGGTATTTTCATATTCAAAAGTTACCCCCTATCAGCCACCCCTGGTTGGGGGAAGTAATTCATATCCCCAATTAGTTTGGATATCCCTCAATTGCGCGTTCAAAGTAAACTACGGTTTGCATCGAGGGAGATCTAACGGACAACAGGGGAGCATTCTGTGCATTGAGATTATGAAGGGCAGAAATGAGTTCCACCTCCCACTCACACGGTGAAATCACGGTGCTTGTTTTTCGGTGTGTAAAGCATTTTCCAATAATAATCAGAGGTGATGAGTTAGAGGTGAAAGCACGTTAAATGAACATGAAGGCCATCAAATTCTTGTACGTGCCTTAAACTGAGCGTGGACCCTAGTTAGCAATTTGCGGTACGGGATACGTACGAGTATTATACGGATTCGTAAAAGTTAAATTCGGTCAACGATTTGTGATTTGGCAGTAATACGGAACGACATACGTACGTGTATAATTTGTTTTAGAGATATACATTCGGTATACAAAATTCGGCATACATTAACCTGTTAAAAAATCATTTTTAATATAATTCTTCTAAAATACTATAGTTTAATACTTGACATGAACCATACATACGATATGTGCATCATAATCAGCAAATAACATGACCGTTGATGGATTGGAATCAGATTAGTGTATGTAAAATTTTAAAAGTCAAAAATATAATAAATAATGATTATTTAGTGATGATGTGGCAAAGTATTATACGGAGCGTATGATTCGATAATTCGTAAATAAGCGTATAATTCGTTTTAAGCTGGAAATTCACGAATCTAAGTCGGAGTTCCAGTTATACGGTCAATACGTACGGATTCGGTCGATACGGACGGATTCGCGAATTATACGAGTATTATTCGCGAACTTACTAACTAGGGCGTGGACACCACCTTCTTATTTATAACACGTCTTTCTTGTTTTATTTGAAGCTGAACTCCATTATTAAACTGGTTTTCTTGGTTATTTCATCCCATCCCAAGATTCCTCGAACCCGCACAGCTGGTTAACGTTTGCAATTTAAACAATTTTGTTCTTGTCATGGAATCTAATTTTGAGTATGCTTTTTGATTGTTGAATAACTAAATCCACTGCATGGCTTACTACAAAAAAAAAAAAAAAAAAAAAAAAAAAAATCCAGCCATTATATAAGGTAGGGGGTGACTAAATGCAACCCTTACTTAGTTAGCCTAGCTAAATTGGGCTTATCCCAATTAATTTGGGTCTATAGTACAGGACAAAAATAATAATTCAAAGGATGAAAATACCAATCTACCCTCATTATCGAATTTAATTCCGAGCCTTATCCTTCATCAAAACCTTAATCATTTCTACTAACAATCTATAATCAAAATCTATTTTTTTTTTCAATTTCCATAATAATCAAAAACTAAAACTTAATCAAAATCTATTTTTTTTTTATCAATTTACATGATAATCAAAAACTAAAACTTAATCAAAAACAACAATTCAAATAACCATTTTTTGGTTTTCGGACAATATTTCGGTTTCAAACAACCAAGTGTTTTGAATTAAATCCTTTCAAGACAAACCTATAAGAGGGATTCATCAATGATTTAACTATGAATCTCTGAAATTTCTCATCAAATTTTTCTGAAACCAAACCAGAATCAGTTTATGTTAGGGCTGCACAAGACCCGTCCATGATACCAAAACCCGCCCGTGCCCGCTAAACCCGTGGGTTTTTTTCCCAAACCCGCCCGTTGTGGGTGCGGGGTTGGTTAAGGAAAAAAAAAAACCGCTGTCTGTGGGTGTGAGGTTGGTTTTAGCTAATACCCTCCCATACCCGTCCAAAAAACCCGCAAAATATATACCATTAGATAAATCTAATCCTACCCGTCAATTGTTTAAGTTTTAATCTGAATTCTAAACTTTGAAGTAGTCTGGTTAAACATGTTTTTATTGCTAGACTTATGTAGTTATTGTTTTTATTATAAGACACTAAGGTAGTGTTTGTTTTTTCTAAGTTATTAAGAACTTCAGTAAAACATATGTGTGTGAATGATTATTGCGGGTTAAAGTGGGTTTAAACCCAAACCCGCCCTACCCGCAATTGGTGGGTAACAAAACCCGCCCGCTATTTGTGGGTGCGGGGTTGGTTAAGAAAAAAAAAACCACAGTCTGTGGGTGCGATGTTGGTTTTAGCTTATACCCGCCTATACCCGCCCATGTGCAGCCCTAGTTTATGTGTGCATTAAGAAAAAATCGATTGTTGTTGATGTTCACCAGAATCAGTTTTTTTATACACATACATAAACCGATTCTGGATTGATGTGATGAACATCAATCACAATCGGTTTATGCTAATGCACATATCAACCGATTCATTAGCCATGTTTGAATTTTTGCATAAACCCTGAATTTTTTTTTTATGTATGTTATAAAGCACGAAAATACGAGTTGAACGCAAAAAAAAAGAGGTCATTCCGACATCGGACAAAAACTTTATGAGCAAAATAGTCGAAGAAATGCCCAGGTTTACAATCGGTCTATGTTCTAAGTATTATAAACCGATTCTTACAATCGGTTTATGTGAGCAAGAACATCCACCGATTTTGGGCAAGTATTTTCAGAAAAAAAAATTCACTTTTTGATGAAGAATCAAGATTAATTAATTTATAGTTTAATTTGATTAAACATTAATTAATCACCCAATTAACATTAATTAATGAAGGGTAAATTAGTCATTTTTAAAAATAATTAGATAATAGGTTACTCTTTTTACATTTTAATGACATTTTTTTGTCATGTAGTGTAAGCCCAATTAAGTGGCATATGCCCCAATTTAGCCAAGTCAGTTAAATACAACCCCAAATTGAAAGCAGACTTACTAATGTGGGTATCCGGAACCTACCATCATCATCATCCCCATGATGGCATAACCTTTTTTTTTTTTTTTCTCTGTTACATGAATTTAAATTTTAGATTCAATACAACTGTGGTTGTATGGATTTGCTGTCAATAAGTTCTGGAATTTATATGAATGAACGTGAATGATTGATAGTCAGGAAATTGGAACTTGTGATTTTGTTTTCCAAATTGGAACTTGTGATTTGCTGTCAATAAGTTCTGGGATTTATATGGATGAACGTCCCTGCATCTTAATGAAACCACAAAAAATTCCAAGAAAATGTGTGAAACTCATGAATTTGTAGTTTCGCTCACGAGACTAATTAATCCCATTATAAAAGCATTACATGATTGTTTTAGAACTACTATGGTTTTTTTAAATCAGAAACTAGGGTTTGAATTAAAGATAGATTTTATTTTTCATCCTTACAAACTGATCCAGTTAAAACAACATACAATGAACTAAGAATCAGTCAAACCCTAGTTGGTTAATTCTTTATATTATCTCCGTCCTATTATATACACGGATTTTTCAAAATCTCTTAGATTAAAATATTATCTTGTTCTCCTAAATATCGATCTGCTTTCCTATTTTAACCTTGTTTCACTCTTAGCACAATTATTTATTTTGAAATTATTTATTCCTGGTTGAGATTACCCACCTTCATGTTGGTGCATCAGTATTTAAAACTTAAGAGTGGGGTTGTATTTATTCAAATATAAGGTTGCATTTAGTGACCACTGTCTTATATAACTACCGAAAGTAAATCAAAATATGAAACGGAAAATGTCATATGAATATTAGTCAAGATTAACTCAATTGGTTGGGCTAAATATCACGCTTAACCCGATGTCACTGTAGTACCCCAATAAAATTATTGGGTGATGATACCAGTGACATAAGTTGAAATTTCACGACAATAAATTTTTTTTACCAATAAGAAACCGGGCCTAGCTGTTTGGTCATTCGTTCACAAGAAGTTTCATGCGTTCGGGAGGTCCCGAGGTTCAAGCCCCAATGACTTATAATATTAGGAACTAACATGTAAGGTAGTGTTAGTTTGCCCCCTCGTAACACAATCTCACCCTCATCGCTTTGGCTCCCTTGGCTAGAATTACCCATGAGACTGTTGGTAAATTAGCACAACAACTTTGTTCAATTAATGTAGTAGTATGTTGTTGGAGCTTACCTTGTTAGACTTCCAACGGAGTTAATGTAATCTCTTTATGTACAAACCTCCGGTTATATATTTTTTTCTGTTTTTGAAGAAAACAACTTCAAAATGATAAAAAAAAGTTGATTATAATTTAGTACCCGAGGTAACACTGCCGGTCATATAAGGTGTATCGAAAACATTATCACCATTTCGACAGAAAAGAAGAAGAAGACATTATCGTACGGCATTGTTTTTTTTATTTTTTGAAAGCAGTACTGGTATCTATTGTGTAAGCGTGAATGGTTTTACGTGATCTAATTATTATTTCCCTGGGAGGATATTATTATTTTTTGTTTTGTTGATTAATACATAGTTTAA
>JAJJWX010004597.1:0-166139 GCA_023529315.1 Papaver bracteatum
GAATATCACAACAAATAATAACTTACGAAATTGTGGAGAGAAAATACATTTTGCGAGCAAAGAATATTTTGCGAGCAAGAAGGACATTCTGCGAGCAAAGGAAGCCACGAAGGTTCGCAAGATAATCTTCAAATCCGAAATGGCGGGACAACACAACTGTCATCTATTGTAAAATCATATAAATAGCCATTTAGGCATGAGAAGTGGGAGAGAGACATTTTGAGAGAGGGGATGATTTTAGGAGGAGAGAGAAAATTTTTGAGAGGAATTTATTTTCTTTATCATCTTCTTCCCAAAATTCTAGAGCTCCAAATATTCATTAATGGAGTCTCAATTGTAAAATCATGTAATCACATACAATCGATAGTGAAGCACCGTGGATGTAGATCACATTGATCGAACCACGTAAAAATCTTTGTGTCTCTTTATAATTTTAGTACCTTAATTCTTAGTTTCATATCAAATTAATTAGGTTTAGGAATAATTTTAATGGATTCTATTGAGGGTGTAGTTGTAGGATACTCTGCAACTACATAATTGGCGCTAGAAACAGGGACCTAATCTTGTTGGTTCAAGAAAGTTAGAAAAATTGGTTATTGATGGTGATGAATTGTACTGGATTTATGAGTTTTGAAGACAGAAATGGAAGTTCTTTTATTGTCATCTTCAAACAACAAACACATTAGTAGTAGTTCAGGAAGAGAAATGTGGATATGGATAAATCGTCAAGAAAAATGAAATTTACACATGCTACGTCAACAATCGCTTCCAAAAAGGACAAATTTCTTCTCACTTTTCTTATTCTTTGTTTCATTTTTCAAAATTTGGGAATTTCAAAACACAAATTGAAAAATAAATTGTTTGCGATCTAAACTTTGCTTTTTGTAGAAATTGGATTTATTATGGAAGTTTTGAATTTAAAAATGTTTTTGCTATAAATTTGTAGTAACTAAATCTCGTTTTACAAATTTGTTTAAAGAATTTCTGGCAAAGTCAAATTTCAAGATTTTCTGTTGGTTAGAGATTTAGAGATTTACATTTCGCAAGAACAAAAACAAGAAGAATATATGTAAAGTTTTCATTCTTCATACGCAAACATTACTCATCTTAATGATCTATAAACTGCTAACCAAATTTACTAATCGTTTGCAGCAAAAATTTTGCAAAAGTTTTGCGTCACTGACGAAGAAATATCATTCCTACGAAGAAACGGGATAAATTTCATCGTGGGTTCGAATCTTACGAACGGAGAAGAAGAAGAAATTCATTAGGACGGGGTGAAGTTCAGTAGTTCACTTTGCACAAGACAATTCGAGTTACATAAACTGTCCAGGGAAGATATACGTAAGCAAATAGCTGAGAACTCTTTATGCGAAGAAGTATGTTTTCTCTGTCAAATGAAAAGGAACGAATATACGAAGAAGAATTTAGTTCATGATTGCTTTCATGCGAAGAAATAATTTGATAGTCATATAATTTCACACCAAATGGCTAAGAAGTGGACGCTGCATGATGAGAGGAACAAAGGATGGTGAAATCCAAGAAGACTACAAACTCATGAAGTGGACTCAGAAAATAGATAAGAAAGGGAGGTGGCAAACTTCTGCGAAGATGAAAGACCAACTCTACTAGATTGATATAGGCAAAGATAAATGTGTGCGTTCATTTCGCATGATATAGGAAGTAAAGATGCAGTGGACGTCATCAGTTTCTTCGTTACCAACTAATACGAAGATAAAATAATTTATTAGCAAGACATTTGCAGTACAGCGAAGTAGAACAATGATATATGGAAAGAAGTCGGATTCACGAGCCATAAATGTGAGCCAACCATCCTAATAGTTTAGGCAAAGCCAGCTAAAATCCTAAAGCAACGAGCTAAGAAGAAAAATGCAGTATTCCATCGAATACCAACTAACGAATACAAGACAACAAACTCGTGTTAATCAGAGTATAACACCGGTAACAAAGTCTGGTGAAGGCTCATCAGATAATTATTCAACAACTAATAAAGAATGAAGAAAGACATCTTTCTATTTTCCTACCTACGGATGCAGAAAGACATCTGAGAGTTTGTAAAATATTTGCGAAGGTAATAATTCCTGCGAAGTTAATAGTTTCTACGAAGAAGAAAAACCAGCAAAAGAGGGAAATCAAAACGTATATGCATCAGTTCAACATCATACTTCTACTAAGAAACTAAGAATTCCAGGCACGTATTTGTTCAACATCGTTAAGGGAAGCGTGTGAATTCTTGTAAAGTTTCACCACCTATACGAATGAGATGTTGGTGAAGGTTGCTGCGATTGTTCGTAAAAATAAGGTTATGAAATAAGGTTGAAATAAGGTTGTTAGTGAGCTTTGCGAAATTTCTTATACGATTGTTCGTAAAAATTTACGGAAAGATAGAAAAATGGTTGTTGAGAACAGAATATTGACATCCTTCACGGGAAGTCTTCTTCCCAAGTGCCTGCATAAAAAAAAAAAAAAGTACATGATACCTCAGGTTCAATTTGAAAGAGTTACTTACTCGAGAAGTTCAGGAAATTCGTGATACCCAAGCACTTCCTCAAGAGGTATTCAACCATAGAAGACAAATGAAGTTTACAATGGTGTTCACACAAACCCTATTGCGAGAAAAAATCTAAATGTACACCAGACACTACTCATGAAATAATGGTTCGCAGTAAAGAACTTTCCAAGAACTATGAACTCGGAGAACTCAGTAGTGGTTCGTGAAGTTTAATGAAGAAGTTTACTCGTGAAGTTTACAAGATAACTCAGAAATCACACTGCCCGGCGTGAGAACAATATTACATTTCAAGAGAAAATAGGGGGTTATGGAAAAACAAAAGTTCTGTGAAATTTATCTTCTCAACAAAAAAAGGATTTAAAATTCAAGCAAAGCTTCATTAACAATCAAATCTAGAAGGAGACGTACGATGAAGATGGGAGACAGTCATATTTCACTCATGACAACAAAGAAATAAAGAGGGAAATCCGTAAACATTTACTTCGTGGAATTTTACTTTAAGTACCGAATTTTCATTTTCTTTGTTCGTAAATTTTAACTTCGTGAAAATTTACTTCGCAACCATTTACTTCGTGAATATTCATTTAAGTCCGCAATTATTTAACTTCGTGAATGTTTACTTTGTATATATTTTCCAAGGCTTGCATCAACATAACCTACTTCGGGAAGAAGAAAACTACTTCGTGAACAACAAGCAATCCAACAGAAGTATGAGTTTTATGGCGGGTCAAAAATTTAATTCTCATTCTTTCTTATTTTGCAAGCAAGCAATTTACTTCGCAAGAGAAAACAACAAGCTGTAAAAAGGTAAGTAACATTTCCTTGAATACTTTATTTACGGAAGACAAAAGATTTTTTATTTTATTTACTAAAACCGATATACTCGAAAAATTTCTACAATTTTTAAGATTTCAAAACATTTCAAAGATTATTTTTTTTAGATTGGTGAAAAGTGATACGATCGCAAGATTCAAAAATGAGTTTATCGCAAAAATTTAACGATCTCAAAATTTTCAAAGACTTCAAAATTACAAAAAATAGAGAAAATTAAATTCCTATATTTCTATAGAACAATTTTGATTAATACTTCTCATACTTTTCATACTTCTTATACTAAACATTTCATGAAAACATTCAACATTTTATGTACATGAAAAATTTACGATGAATTTTTAAAAGGCGAAAAAATACCGCCATTTACGATTAACTTGCGAATAAAAGACCGCAATCTGTGATCAGCCTCCAAAAAAGAAAGAGAGCCGCAGAAAATTTTATACAGGCAAACCTTTGTGGCGTACACCCTAGTTCGCGAAGCTATATTTCGTAAGAGGAAAAGTCCTAAAGTACGTCATTTAAGTGGGTACCTATAAACGTGGCTAAGGGTAACCGGAACACCACCAAGGACCCTTAGTACATGGTAAAAATTTTGGGGTACAACCCAATAATGGGGTACCTATCCGGGTTAGACACCTTGGATTCTCACCTAATCTAGCGACATTACGCAATATAAAATGCGGTGTAAGAGGATTTAGGTTGGGCGACTAAGGCATACTGTCTTTCCCAAGAAGTGCAGAAAACGATCAAGGCGCCTAGGTACACGGTTGAGTCAAGAGTGCCGGGTGAGGTTGAACCACATCTGCCATTTTTGACAAGTCTTGGCAAATGATGCACTTGGCCCAAAGATACCCCATAGGGTGCAACCTCGTAACTATAAGCCGTATAGGCAAAAAGGATAAGAGGTTGCGATCAAAAGCTGGTTGTTGGCAGAACCGGATGGGAAGAGCTAACCTTGTATGGTCGATGTACGCTTCCTTGAAGGGGCAATCAGGGGGAAGATAAAGGGCAGCACCCTCCATTAGGGAGCTGATACGTGCTATAAGACGCAAATGTCACGAGGCTTCTTGTTTGCGAAAACATAAAGGCTTGTCATATTTGTGCAACAAATGAAGTTCTGCGAGCCTTCTAAAAAAAAAAAAAAAAAAAAAAAAAGAAGAAAGAAAGAAAGAAAAGAATAAAGAACTCGCAGAACATAATAAAGAAGTTAAGATGAGATCAATGGGTCACTACATGAAAGTGTATAGACGTCCTGCGATTTCATCGCAAGACGACAATGTCATGGGGCTTTATGTTCGCAAGAATATTTAGGCCTGTCATATTGTCGCAACAATTCCTGAATAGGCTAAAATACTATTCAAAAAAGTTAAGATGAGATCAATGGGTTTTTGTATGAAAGTGTAAGAACGTCCTGCGATTTCATCGCAAGACGATAATGTCACGAGGTTGTATATTCGCAAGAATGTTCAGACTTGTCATATTATCGCAAATACAAAAGTTTACTACAAAAGAGGTGGCAAAATAAGACCTTTACTTAGGAAGGCATGATAAGACCACAGCAACTAATGAAATTCATTACAATCATTGAAGAAATTATACAAGAATATACATCATGAAGTTTTGAAGAGAAGACAACTTCGTCAAGATCATTGAAGAATTTTGAAGAGAATATATATCAAAGAAGACAATTCCATCAAGATCATTGAAGAATTTTGAAGACAATATATATCAAAGAAGACAATTCCATCAATATCATTGAAGAATTTTTACAAGAATATATATCATGAAGTCATAGCAAAAGAGGCGATTTCATTCGCGATCAAAGACGAATTTATAAGAAAATACACAAATAAACTTACGAAGATAATTATATGAATAGATGCAATTCAAAGATATATCAATTTTACCGCAGCAAAATGAGCTAAGTAACACAAACATTAGCTATGCATTATAATAGATAAGTATTCACATCATACAAACATCATACAAGCATCATATTTGCATCATACAAGCATCATACTCGCATCATTCAAGCATCATATTTGCATCATAAATGTATTGCATAAACATTTCATGGCATAAGAATCGCATACGCATTTCATAACATAATCATTACATAAATATTATATTCGCACAAGTATTGTACAAAATTTTACAGGAAAATACCACGAAACTTCGCAGAAAATTTCATAATTCGCAGGACTATTCATAGTTCGTAACACTATATTCGTAACATTATATTCGCAACATTATGTTCGTAACACTATATTCGCAACAGTATGATTCGCAACAGTATGTTCGCAATAGTACATTCGCAACAGTATGTTCGCAGCCCTATTCAGAAGTTCAGAAATGCGCAGAAAAACTCAGGAATTCGTAGAAATATTCAGAAGATAACATGGTTACCACTTGAGGCAGAGGCAACATAACAATAGAGATGCAATTTAATTATTCAACATTTTCTCAAGAATTCTCCTTCATAGATAAAGAACAGAGGCAACTATGGATACCCAAGAAAATATTTGATGTTCTTTATCTTTGAAGGAGAATTCTCACCAAAAGTGGAATAATAATTTCACATGAACAGAGGCAATATTTATCACTCTCATCAAGGATATTTTATACTTCTTATATAATTCGAGGATTAAATACTTCTTATACTTCTTAAGGATATTTCATACTTCATATATAATTCGAGGATTAAATACTTCTTATACTTCTTAAGGATACTTCATACTTCTTATATATTTCGAGGATTAAGTAATTCTTATACTTCTTCAAGGATATTTTATATTTCTTATACTTCATACTTCGCAAGATGATACTTCTAATTGCTTCTTAAAGCTTCAGAACTTCGCAAAAGAATAGAGAAAAGTATATACTTTTTGAGTTTGATATTCTTTAGCTCGTTCCTTCATCAACAAAGATCAAAGACTACTCCAACAACCACAGCAAGTGATTTTTTCTTAAAGATCGCTCTTCAAGCAATATTCAAGAAAAAGGAGGCAAGATGTAGGAGCGGAATATCACAGCAAATAATAACTTACGAAATTGTGGAGAGAAAATACATTTTGCGAGCAAAGAATATTTTGCGAGCAAGAAGGACATTCTGCGAGCAAAGGAAGCCACGAAGGTTCGCAAGATAATCTTCAAATCCGAAATGGCGGGACAACACAACTGTCATCTATTGTAAAATCATATAAATAGCCATTTAGGAATGAGAAGTGGGAGAGAGACATTTTGAGAGAGGGGATGATTTTAGGAGGAGAGAGAAAATTTTTGAGAGGAATTTATTTTCTTTATCATCTTCTTCCCAAAATTCTAGAGCTCCAAATATTCATTAATGGAGTCTCAATTGTAAAATCATGTAATCACATACAATCACTAGTGAAGCACCGTGGATGTAGATCACATTGATCGAACCACGTAAAAATATTTGTGTCTCTTTATAATTTTAGTACCTTAATTCTTAGTTTCATATCAAATTAATTAGGTTTAGGAATCATTTTAATGGATTCTATTGAGGGTGTAGTTGTAGGATACTCTGCAACTACAAACCTTTTTTTGTGAGTTATATATTATTTCTCTTTATATGATCAAGTGGGGCAAATTTAATTAAAGAAAGGTTAAATTATCTTCGCAAAATATCAGATATACTTCTTAAGAAAGGATAAATCATCTTCGCAAAATATCAGATGTACTTCTTAAAAAATAGAATTGTTCGCAAAAATAAAACCAACAGTAACTAAGGGAAGGAATTCAAAAGAAAGGAAGACATGAGAGTCAATGATAAACTGAAAAAAGAATGTTATCATGCTTCATCAACACTCTGTGCTGGATCTTTAAAATGAATAGGGTCATTAGCAGCCTTCGACTTTTGCGAGATATCATTCTTTGAAGAATATGCAACAGGAATATCTCCTTGAGGAATAGATTCTTTCTCGTCATCAAGATCTTCATCATCACTCTCATAGTCGAAATCACTATCAGGCTCACGAGCAACTTCATCGTCAGAGATTTTCAGAGGAGTAATTTTCACAGGAGGCAAGGCTCTTGATAAGAGAATATTATTCGTAAAGACTTGAGCTTTCAGATGGCTTTCACGAAGTATAGATTTTTAATGGTTGGTATCTTCGATATCTTTAGAATAAGCAAGATAGTTGAATCTCCGAGTAGCACGGTCACGAGAGTTGATTAAGCGGGTAGAAAGCAAAGCATTTTTCTTACGAAGCTCGGAACAAGAGGCTTCTAATCCAGCTTTCGCATCACGAAGGTGGTTCTCAGATTCTGCAAATAAAACAAAATTCAAAGGATAAATTTTGTGAGTATAACGAAATCTAAAAGATATACCAGAGGCAGTCAAATTTTAATGACTACCTTCTCTTTGCGAAATAAGATAATGAGCTAAAGATAGACAACAGTTCTTCATCTGATTCATCGCATTATCAAAACCATCACCAACTAATCCTTTAAGTCGAGATTGAAGCTTTTGATCTTTAGAAAGGAGAAAATTTTTATCCTTCGCAAGTTTGGCATTAAGATTTTTTAATGACGAATAATCTTCTTCAAGTTGATTCTTCTTAGCACTCAAGACTATATTCTTATTAATAAGAGAATTCTTCTCAATAACAAAAGAATTTCTTTCAGCATCTGAAGACTTCTTTAATTCCTCAAGTTCACCTTTCAACAAAGAAAGAATATTTTCTTGATCGCAACATTTATTCTGAAGAGTCTTTAATTCTTGTGAAGAAACAATCATTGTATTCAAAAACGAACATTTTTCTTCTGATAAGGTTTTGTTCTCTTCTAATAAGGTTTCTATTCTCAAATTAGCTTTAGTTAAGGAAGAAAAAAGTTGAGATATATCATCATTCAAGAATTTTCGATCATATATTAGTTGAGTATTCTCTTGAAAAAGAGCATCAGAGTTATCAAGAGCACACGAGTAAAGATTAGATAAATGGGAGAATTGGTTTGAGAGGCTTTCATGCTTGGTTCGATATTCTGTTGCATCTGATTCATGGTGAAGTACCAATCTTCTACATTTCTGGATGGATTCTATAAAGGGGAATGGGTTTTAATGGATGTTTCAAGCATATGAAGAATATAAGTAAATAAAAGGGAAAATATGAAGATAAGCAATCATACCTTTCAGTTCGTCATTTCTTTTGCGAATAATCGCACAGTCGAGAGAATCATTTTGAAGATGATAATTCTCTTTACGAAGATCCTCGCATTCTGCTTGAGAAGATTTCAAAGACTGGCGAAGCAATTCAATTTCTTTTTCCAAGGATTGACGAGAAGAAGAAATGTCTGGATTGACGAAATTATTTAAAACTTCGCAAAACTCATATTGCGAACGAACATTAGTAGACTTCGCAGTATTGGTCAAAATCTCAGATAACATTCGGAAAGTTTAATAAATACCATCTCGAATTTCCTGAGGAAGAGGAGAAGAATTTGAAGGAATAAGAGCAAGCTGCAAATTTTCTGGAGAAATAGCACTCAAAGGATTTGGGGACAAGATAGGTTTTTTAAGAGAAGAAGTTGAAGAAATATTTTGCGAGGGTTGTTGTTCAAGAGAAGAAGTTGAAGAAATATTTTGTGAGGGTTGATCTTGAAGAAGTGTTGATAAATTGACACTGAGGGGAGATTGAAAGGTAGGTAATGGAGTAGAGGAAGGAGTGTATGAAGAAGCATTTTCACGAGGAGGAGAAGAAAATTCTTTATCAACTTCAGGAAGGAAATCATCAATCGGAATTAATGGTGTGGGTTTAGTTATTCGAGATCTCTTACCGGGGTTTGGTTTTTCGCCAACCTGCGAATCAAAATGTAGATTAAAAACTGAGGCAACAATATATTGTTCAGGAAAGAAGACAAAGTATTTTAACTACCTTTTGATTCTCATATTCTCTTCTTCGTGGATTAGGGCTTGGATTTTTTAGTTGAGATTTCATCTGATGAGTTAGTTTGCTGAAATAAACCAAAATTAGATAACAAATTATACAGAAATTAAAGAGGAGAACAAATGAAATACGCAGAGATATAAGGAAATTACCTTGGAGAACTCATGAAGATATAGTAGAAGAAAAAATTGCAGAGAAAACAGTAATAGAGAGTATGAGTAGAAGATAGAATTGCGGAAATAAGAAGAAGAAAAGGAAGAGAATATAAAGGAGTTATATAAGGGAATAACTAGAAAATAACGGTTACAAAAGATGTGTCCAAGTTTAAAAAGACTAAGTAACGGTTATGTTCTCACGATCATTTCTTCTTCGTAGAATTGACATGAGAAGAGGCAAGATGTAGGTATTGAATATCGCAGGATAATAGTTCACGAGTATCGTAATAAATAAAGGAGAAAAGAGTTATAAAATGATACGATGATAGAAGTAGCGCGGAGAAATATGAATTTTTGCGAGGATAGAATAATGTTGCGAGTATGAGTTGCGATACTTAGCAATTCATATACAGCTGTATAAATTTTACTATAAATAGGAGTTCAAATGTAAAATTAGAGAGGTTCTTTTAGTGAGTGTTAGAAAATATCTTAGGAAAGAGAATAGAGAAAGTTGTAACTATTCTAATTCCATTTAGATACTTCTTTGTAATCAATTGAGAACATTAATAAGAAAATTGTTATTCATCATCAAGAACTTCTTGAATTTTTACTAATTCTATTGAGGGTGTAGTTGTAGGTTATTTTGCAACTACATTTATCTTGCCTATCGGAGATAGAAATCTCAAGCCAATTATTACAATTGTACTCATACGATAGAAATAGCAAGATCAGATCACAGAACTACAAGAAAACTAGTATCGGTCTGGCTTCACAATCCCAATGAAGTCTTAAAGTCGTTAACCTGGTTTTAGAAGAATAAAACTAACGGTTAAAGGAGAATCGACTCTAGCTTTAGCAAACTAGTATCACACAGAATGTGTGGGGATTAGGTTTCCCAGTTGCTAGAGTTCTCCCTTATATAGTCTTTCAAATCAGGGTTTGCAATCAATTTTAGCTTAGTAACAAAGCATTCAATATTCACCGTTATATGAAAACCTGATTATATACAAGCTAATATCTCTCAACTGTTAGATCAAAAACTTAGCTTACATGTACTTGATATTTTGAGTTCGTGTAACCGTACCCAAACGTGTATAATGGTTGGTTCAATATTAGTCAACCAAATGGTTATCCAAATGATAACTTTCATATCAACCATATTCTTCTTCACCATAACTAGTCCAAATGACTCAAATGAACTAGTTAGAGAGTTGTTCAATTTCTATGAGATCTCAAGTACTACAAGAGACACAATTGAATCAAAAATGATGTGATTCACTTGAATCATTTCATGAACTATAAAGCCACGGTTTTCAAAAGCATTCCTTAGTAATTTAAGATAA
This sequence comes from Papaver bracteatum, assembly GCA_023529315.1. Classification (NCBI taxonomy): domain Eukaryota; kingdom Viridiplantae; phylum Streptophyta; class Magnoliopsida; order Ranunculales; family Papaveraceae; genus Papaver; species Papaver bracteatum. The sequence continues at coordinate 10,772 of JAJJWX010004597.1, forward strand.
ATTCACGAACAACGTTTTCAGACATAACCTCTTGAGTTCGCGGACTCAAGCTAACCGTTTGAAGTTAATAAACTCCAGCAGAATTTCTCGGGATGAGAACTTACGTCAGTTCGTGGACTAGGTTCGCAGACTGCACCTGAGCTTCAACTTCAGCAAATATTCTCGGGTTCGAGAACTTATGATAGTTCACGGACTGGGTCCCCGAACAGAGTTCGCGGACTGAGTTGCTGCTCACGTTCCGGTTCCACTTGATCAACAAAGTTCGCAAACTTCGGCTCAAGTGTTAAGGACTTATACATATATGTGTTTCCACAACAATGTTTATATCCCACAATGGTTATATAATTTAAACTCTCATTTCAATCATTGAAACATTCTCAGAAGACGTCATATAGTTGTTATTCCCGAACTAGTTTTCGTCAGAGCAATTTCCAAAGTGATTGAAACATAACATGACTTTCATCACTAGGCAAAGATGAACTTGGCTAAAGAGAAAGCTTTACCAACACCCATTTCGATAAATAGATAAGCGAGATATACTCAGCTCGAAATGTCATATGTGCATATTCTTAGTCTATATAGTAAAACGACTTTTGTCTCAAGATAAGAGATAGAGTAGATAGACTTTTGAGTGATAGATAAGTTCAAGTCTCCACATACATTTTAGTCGATGAAGACCCACTGGTTCCTTGAGTAGTCCTTCGTCTAGTATGATGATCGCCATGGAGTTCTTGAGCTCAACTACACTTTCTATCCTAGTCCGAGACCTTAGCTATAGTAGACTAGAAATCAAGACTATATAGTTTTGATCACTATGATTGACAAACATTCTTAAGATAGCAACGCATGCGAGTTTGACCGAACAATGTTCTAACAATATCCCCCTTTGTCAATTTTAGTGGAAAAACTATTAATACATATAGAATACAAAAATTATATAAATAAACTTTGTAACTCCTATTCCACATGTCTAATATTCAACAATACTCGAAATCTTCGTCACTTTCAAGTAGTCCAATGATCCCAAAGGTTGTAAGTTTAGTATCATCGTTGTTGAAAATCCGTAGTTATAAAAATGAGAAGAGCATTGGTTCTCAATCATTTTTATACAGTGTGATAGTATTATTACACAGTGTCAAAGTCCAATTGCATCACAACTTCAACCACAATACTATGGTGATACTTCACTCCCCCTTAGTCAATACTCCATATCACATGGAAACCACTCCCCCTTACATAATGATCCGAAAACCATATGTATTTGTAGTTTGAACTACTATTAATTCTCCCCCTTTTTGTCAATAAAATTGGCAAAGGTATAAGAACGAGATCCTAATGAAATTTCTGTAAGAGACATTTCATGACCAAAGGTAAATATTCTATCATCTTGTTTAGATGCAATCATAAAGCCGAGGCTAAATGCATTCATCAAGGAGTTTATAAAGATACAAGATAACCCCTAAAAATTCCACAGCCGCACTCCCCACAAAGATTTGGAAATTAAGCGCAAGTTCAAAAGAACTCTCCCCCATAAGATGTCATTCCCAAAGGAACAACAAGAGCGACCTTAATTTCAAGTAAAAAGAAGGATTTCTTTAGACTCAACAAATTGCATACAAGTATGAATTTGGAATCCAAAATATTCAATCATATTAACCAAAGCGAACCAAGATTAATTTGACTAAATATGCTCAACACAAGTAAACTTATGGAGACCAATTTCATCGATTAGATTATTCACAAAAGAACCCATAAATACTCTAACCGGATTACACAATTAAATTAATCACAAAGTAATCAATTCAATTGTCCACACTCGACATGAGAAAAACTATGGAGTGCTAACTAAATAATCACACAAGATGATTGATTTATTTCATTTGGGCTCAACATAAGAGATTATGGAACCCCGACTAAGATTATCATTGGAAATGACAACCTCAACCGTACATGTACTCAAAATGAGAGAACTCATGGAATACAAACTAAATAACCACACAAGTTGATTACTTTAGTTCTTAAAGCTCAACATTTTGCATCTTTATGGAATAACCAACCATGCCAATAAGAAATCGACTTAGTCGTATCGTGCTCAACATAAGATACAAGATGGAACCTTCACGATAATACATAATAATATGGAACAATTAATCTCTATACCGTGGATAAAAAACAAGGACCTATTCTATTTTTCCATCACAAAGTGACATAATAAACTTTATCCTTGAATCACAAAAGATTTTAACCTATCTTACATCAATAATTGACAATATAGGCTTAACTTTTGTATTTTTCCAAAAGTACATTCATTCCTTTATCAATATTTGCATACCAATACGTGAACGACTTTACTTTTGAAAAAATATGGGACAATCAAGTTCACGGACGTAAACACACATATACCATCAAAATATTGCAATATATATAACCAAAACGATTAATACTGCAACCATCATCTTCCAAACAACTTTAGAATTTAAACCAATAAATCTAAAAACAAGAAGATGAAATCATTGGATATAACTATGTGTAATCACAATCATTGTTATTCCAAAACACTGGTTATTCTACTAAATAAAATAGAAAACATAGAAGATTTACTAGACATTAAGACCTTTGAAGAATTCATTATCATCCCCGAACTCCTTGTTGCGGAAATTTCCTTAGGTGTCCGTTTTGATTTAGGAATTACCAAAAAAAATAAAAATTACCAAAAATGTTTGGTACAATATATTTGTTAACCAATTGGTCAAATTTTACAGTATATTTACCCTTATGCCACAATGTGTGCACATCGCCTGCACATTATATTTTTCGTTATTAAAAAAAAAAAACTCTCATCTCCCTCTCCCCCACGCTTTTTCTTCATCTTCTCTTCTGTAACTCTCTCTTCCTAGGTTTTCATATCAGGGTATTCGTTTTCTTCATCTTCTTTAACGTTTTCTTATCAGGGTATTCGTTAACTAGGTTTTCATTCTTCATTAGAATTTGAAAAACAAGACCGGCAAGTTCCGATTCCAATGAAAATCGGGTAACTTTTCTATCTAGGGTTTTAAATCATGAATTTTTGATTCATCGATTGCTTATGTAAAACCCAATTTTGTAGTGAAGATTGAAAGAAATAAGAGAGATGATGTAATAAAGAAGACATGCATGTTCAGGGGTAGGTGAAAATCAGGTAATTTTTCTTGACCAGGGTTTTTCAATGAATCATGATTCAGAAAATTTGGGTTGTAGCTTAGTCATAAATCTAATTCCTAGCAGCTGTTTTGAAAATAATTGATTTCTTTAAAAATAAAATTCCAAAAAATTTCCTTTTTTTTTAATTTGTTGATGGAGCTCATATTCAAAATTCTGAATTTCCTACTTTTTTATGTAAGTAATGCTTAGTTGAAGTTTGTGATATACCCTATTATTGTATGGATTTAAACCGTTGTGAAGTATTTTTTTTTTCTCTGATTTTGTGTTATGTAATTGGACAACGACCAAAGGGAGTAGTCCGCATACTCAATATATCAGATTTCTTTCACGAGAGGGTATGTGAAATATATAACAATTGAACTTGCACAGATGTTGTTTGACGAAATGCCTGAGAAGAATTTTTTTTCTTTTCACTGATTCGATTGATGGGTAATCAAAATGTGGAAAGGCTTTAAATAATAAAACTTGAGTAAAGCTGTAATGAGTAAGGTGATGAATTTTTTTCTTGATTTTTTATGTGCAGTTGCCAGTTGGTTAGTCCTGGTGGTGCTTGGTATTCCGAGCTTTCTCGGAAGATATGAGGTAAGACAGAAGAAGACTGCAAATTATGGGAATATGATTTTGTGAGTATCATTTTTGTTCTTGAAAACGATTTGGCTACAGGTGATGTTGTATTATTGGTGTTTGAGGTAGTTTCGATTGGGAGTACATGATAGTGTTGGATGAACTAGGAATTGGGGAAGAAATGCTAATTATTCAAGGTCTTTTATTTAAGCTGGTATCATGCATCCGTTTGTTTATGAACTATTAGAATGATCTTCTTTGCGGTAAATTTGATTTTTGAGAATTTGATTCAAAATTTTGTTGCACGTAAACTTGTAGTGTTCTATCTAAATAGTATCTCTGGATAGATTCTTGTAGGTTCAATGCTGGAGTGTTCTATAGCTTTGATGCATGAGAGTTTCGTGTGTCTTAGTTTTCCTCTTTGTATGATTCCTGCTCAAAATTGTGCTACTGAAGCACTTGATGTTTACAGAATAAAAAAACAATGGGACAAAATTTCCCTTAAAGAGATTTCCTACTAAAAAGGAAAAACAAAGAAGATTGAATTTGTAACTACTGCGTTTGCTACAGGGATATATAATTTTGTCGGAGTTTGTGAAAAAAAAGTATCAGCTATTTACAATTCATATGAAAAAAATGAGCTGAACATTTCAAAATGTGTTGTAATGATATGTTTCATGTGAATATTTGATCCGTCCATTGCATGTGGTGTTAAGTGTTTTGATAATCTCTTGTTTACGTATGGCCTTTATCCCTTTTAGACTCAATATGAACTCCTGTGAAATGCTACTTCCTTTCCTCTTTTCCCCTTCTGTACGATGTTTAATATTTTATCGTCATTATGATGTAGAAAATAGGGTCATCTTTTTAATCTGTATCCATAGTTACATCGAATCTTAATTCGCATTGTTGGTCCTCTGGAACCCGTAAAAGAATAGATTTTCAAGATATTTAGGTGGAAGAACTAAGGCTCCGTTACCATTTTGATGATATTTTCTGCCGTATCAAGTTGACATTTTCTGTTGGCAAAGTCACCTGGAATTGCTTGTATATAAATATGATATACATAACATTAAATGAATAGAAGCTTCTGTTGTGGGGAAGAATTTATTAAATGTATCTTGTATGCAGTAATAGTATTGATAGTTTGTACTACTAATTTAGTTATCTAATATTATTCTAACAGTGTTACTGTGGTTGTGGTTTCATAAAACTTATTTGTTGTTGGTGCACTCCATAGCATTATCAAGGTTTGGCACCCATACTTATATGTCTGCAGCTAGGGATCTTGAACCTTGATAGTGTTGATATGTATCTAGCAATGAGCTAACTCATTTGAAGTTCTCCTTTGTCTTTATCTCTTTTATTCACATCAGTACATGAAATTTTGGGATGTTTTATAGCAAACTGATTATGGATTAGATGAACCTCCTACAAAGTTCAAATTTTGTCCTGTGACTTTAGCCTGGTTCTAAGGCACTCTAGAAAATGCACTGAATTTAGGTTCTTCTCAGGAAATTCAGTACTTTGAAATATAAATCTATTGTGTCGTTAAGTGTCCTGTCCTGAGCTATTTCATTATCTGTTGTTCAACATTCTTGTCCCTCTTTTTTTTTCCCAGTGATCTTGACAATTATACATCTTAAACTAGCCTAAGATTCCACTGATAAGTATTAGCTCACCTTTTGAAGTATCAGCATGTCATCGATATTGCAGTTACAACTTTACATTTTGAAGTGTATCAACTTGATGTAGAAATTGCTAATCTACAGAGACTTACTTTGCTTGAATTGGGGTTGAGTTGATTAAATTATGATGATTTTATTGTTTATTGTAAAATCTGGATTTTGTTGTAACTGCAGTAAGTGGGCATCTTTGTGGACTGTTATAGGTATGTTAGAGATCGATTTGGTTCATGACGTCTTAACAAAAGTTGTAGAGTAGATTGTTATCTTTCTAACAAACAATTGGGTGTTTATTTTGGTTCAATAATGATTTTTTTATGCGCCCTGAAACTCAGACCCTCATGCTGGTTCAATATCGATGGAACTCCAATTTATGTTTGAAAACCTTTCTTTTCGTGTATGTGCAGGTTCGGGTTGGCATACATATTTCCGCATAGATTTCATTCATGTCTTGTAAGATTTTTGAGTGTGTAGTCTAGTCCCCAAACCTGCAGGAATCATTAAAGGTAATTTAGGCTTGAGAATGTGATCTATTTCCCTTCCGCAACGCCTTATTATTCAGATGTTTGTTTATCGATTGAATCATGTTTGTAGGTTACTTCTCCTTTTATTGAAATTGGATGAACTTCTCTTCTACAGAAAGGTAGGGGTTCTTTCTCCTTTTATTCCTTTGTTTCCTGATTTTTCGATTCATGTCGATTCAAATGCTATTTTTTCAGTTGTCTATATGTATGTGTTGAGAGTAAGATTGTTTCATCATGTTTGAAAAATCACTTGCAAAATAACCTAGTTTTCTTGGCCAGTTGCCAATTATAGTCACCTGCCTATATGTATGTTTTATCAGTTTAACAGTTTTCTGCATAGCTTTCATTCCCGTCTTGTAAGATTTTTGAATCTGTAGTGTAGGTGTGATCTATTGCCCTTCCGCAATGCCTTGTTGTTTAGATGTTTGTTTATCAGTTGAATTATGTGTATATGTTACAAAGCATGGGTGTTGGTAAATTGCCCAAGAGAACACATAAACCTGTAGTTGTTGGGGAAAGGTAAATATGTGGATTATGAGTGGAGTAATGAATAATGATCTTTTCATGAATAGAACCTGTATGTTTTGTTATAACTTTTATTGTGTTATGCAGGCAATATTTTTACCCAGATGATTACCGGACTGGTTCCTGTAAATTGATTACTTACCCCAGCTACGATGTACTAAAAGCCGTGCGCGAAGAATTGTCTGATGCTGAGAAATTGCTGTTCCGATCAACTACAATTGGTCACTTACTTGACATTCCTGTTGATCAAAAGATGTCGGGGCCGATATTTAATTTCTTAATGACTAGGCGGATTTATGTACCACAAGACGAGGATATCTGGTTCTGATTTTGTAATGGAGATTTTAGTAAGGAAATTTGCTTTGGAAAGCGGCAGTTTGCTGCAATATCAGGCCTTAGCTTCACGAAAACGGATGCACCTTGTGCTCTACCCGCGAGGCGGAGCAAACTCAAGGAGAATTATTTTTGGTCTGACGCTATGTTGCACGGACACACCTAGAAAGATGCCGTAACCGTGTCGGACACATAATTGGACACGACACGGTTACGACACTTCCCGACACGTGATGGACACGCCACATCATGTGTCCCGTAGAAATTGACATTTGATACTTTGCTGACACTATTTGGACACTTCCGGACACACCATGAATGATTAATTTTGGTTTGGAAAATCAAAATAAACTAGGCGTGAAGCTAATTTATTCCTCTTTTTGTCAAATATAAACAATATTTATGAAAAACTTGATCTTAATTTCATTTTATTAATTTTAATTTATTAGTAAATAAATATTCTAAAAATAAGAATAATTACTATGTTGAGCCGATTAGTGTACAATCTCAATTTAATGATATGTGTAATATATATAACGTGTCGCCGTAACCAGGTTTTTGAGATTTGACGTGTCTCCGTAACCGTGTCGTAACCGTGTCTGTCCAACATAGGTCTGCCGGAAAAGTAGCCAGAGGAGATTTGTATAATTTCCTTTTTTATCGATAAGGATGCTGAAGAGAAGAGAAATGTTGAAGATAGGAAAAATGCTGCAGTGAGGAAAAAGAGTATGAAAGTGGAGGCTAGAAAGAGGGGGAAAGTTAATGTTGATGACAGGGTAAAGGTTTCTCTCCTATATGTTGTGCATCGCTTTATATATGGGCACCAAGACATCACTAGTGTTGAGGAAACAACATGGGGTTTGGTAGAAGACTTTGAAGAGTTCAACAATTATCACTGGGGAGATGTAGCTTATAATCAAACTTTTGAGAAGACTCACAAAGCCTATGAATATCAAATGACTCGAGTAGATGAACCTAACCATCAACGGAGAATTCATCCTCAAGGAATGCCAAGCGTGTTGGTGGTAAGTGTAGTAGGGTTGATATTTTGTATATGTTTAACTTTCAAATTATTGTTTTAATAGTTGTTTTTGTGTTTTAGGTTTGGGATGTTCGAGTCTTCCCGAAATTGTTTGAGAAATGTGGAAAAGAGATATATATTAATGGGTGGCTCCCCTATATTCTTATTGTGTGTTGCACTAATGCCCTGACCCATGTGAATGTTGGTAGTGCATTAGAACCGGTATGTGTATTTCCCTAGAGCTCTATTTCTTTGAAATTTGTGTTTAATGTTGTTTTTGAGCATCTTCGCCCTGTTGCAGAAAAATTCTGTTGTTCAAATCAGGGAAGACATCATATGGCATGAGCCTCGCTTCGACCGACTGTTAATTCCTGGGGTAATTGAGGGTCCCCTCTTTGCTAAAGTTGTGATGGAGGAAGTTTCTCCAGTGGTACATCAACCTCATGTTTCTAAATGCAATGTACACATGAAAGATGCGGTAAAGGAGGGTAATGTCACCGGAGAGCAAGCTAGTGATGCGACTTTTAATACTTGGTCTGACGATGGTATGGAGGTTGACGGCTTGGAAGAACAAGCTAGAGATGCATCAGTTCATCCTCGGTCTGATGGTGATATTTGGAAGGATAGGATGGATTAGCTTTTTAGTTTGGTGGTAGGTTTGAAGAGTGAGTCTCTAGGCAAGTAGGAAGAATTAAGTTGCCAGGTTATCGATTTGACAAATTCATGCACCGAATTGAAAGAGAAGGTTTCATTTTTGAAGGAGGAGGTTTCAGTTTTAAAGTCCAGATTTGTTAGTTATTTGGAACCTTTTTATTATGTTAAATTTAACAGTTAAACCTATTCATAACTGGAAATTTAATTGAGTCGATGTTAATTATTATTTAACAGTTTTGTAGGTACTGAATATCGCAGGATAATAGTTCACGAGTATCGTAATAAATAAAGGAGAAAAGAGTTATAAAATGATACGATGATAGAAGTAGCGCGGAGAAATATGAAGTTTTGCGAGGATGGAATAATGTTGCGAGTATGAGTTGCGATACTTCACAATTCATATACAGTTGTATAAATTTTACTATAAATAGGAGTTCAAATGTAAAATTCGAGAGGTTCTTTTAGTGAGTGTTAGAAAATATCTTAGGAAAGAGAATAGAGAAAGTTGTAACTATTCTAATTCCATTTAGATACTTCTTTGTAATCAATTGAGAACATTAATAAGAAAATTGTTATTCATCATCAAGAACTTCTTGAGTTTTTACTAATTCTATTGAGGGTGTAGTTGTAGGTTATTCTGCAACTACATAATTGGCGCTAGAAACAGGGACTTGAGAATTGTGGTAGCCTAAATTTGAGGGAATTGTGGAAAATTTGAAGAATCAGATGAAGTCAGTAGATGGAGATTGCAAAAAAGAAGAATGTAATATGATCACAAAGACAATGATTGATGAATTTCATAGTAATATGAAGGGAAAAATATACAAGCGAGATTGTAGAGGAAGAAATATCATGGAGGAAGAAAAGGTAACAACTTTAGAAGAATGGGAAAAGCAGAAAATCACATTTTCAGTAGCAGAAATTCCAAATGAAGACTTGAACCACACTTCACCATTGGTAATCACAATGCCGATCATGCTAGAAGATAAGAAAGCTGTAGAAAAATGGAAATTAAACTGAATTCTGGTTGATATAGGGAGTTCTATTAATATCATATTCTATCATGCAATTAAGGGGATGGGAATTAAAGATGAAGAAATCACAAATTCAAAATGTCTTATTCATAGATTAGGAAAATCTACAACAAAATCTAAAGGGGAAATCGCGCTGCGAATATTACTGGGAGAAATCGAAACACATGTAATCTTGTGTGTGATATATATGGAATCTCCATATAACATGCTGATAGGAAGGCCGTGGATTCATGCGATCAAAGCTGTTGCTTCAACATTACATCAAAAAATCAAATTTCCTACACCAAATGGAATACAAGAAATAAAAGGAGATCTTGATAGTGCAAAATTTTGTTATCAAATTGAAGTAACGCAATGCGGAGGAAAATCAAGAAAGAAACAGCTTCGTAGGAAACTTGCGAAGGAAACAAAAAAGGAAGAAGAATTCCGAGTATATACAATAATAGCAAAGGAAGGGAGAGGTATACCAAATGAAATTCCAGAAAAATAAGGGGAACCAGCAAAAATAATCAAAGAACCAACACCTATGGGGGAGCAAAGTCCAAGCTATGTTGCAGCTGAACCAACTAAAGAAATAAATATTGGAAGTAAAGAGGAGCCTTTATTCTTGCGAATTGGAACTAAGATGGATGAAGAAGAAGAAAAAAGAACTATTGATCTTTTGCGAGAATATAAAGATATCTTCGCAGGAAGTGTAGATGAGATAATGTGAATTGATCCATCAGTGGCGTGTCATAGATTGAACATAGATAAAAATGTAAGACCATTCAAACAAAGAATAATGAAGATATCACAAAATTATCATGTACAGATAGAAGAAGAATTACAAAAGATGTTGGATGCAGGGATCATAAGGGAAGCAAAATATCCAGAATGGATTGCGAATATGGTCATTGTTCCGAAAAAAGAATAAAGGAATAAGAATTTGCATAGATTTCACTGATCTAAACAAGGCATGTCCCAAAGACAGTTTTCCACTACCAGATATACCACAAATGGTGGAATCAGCTGCAGGTCATGATAGAGTCACTTCACTTGATGGATACAAAGGGTATAATCAAATATCACTCGCAGAAGAAGATCAAGAACATACTGCCTTTTTTGCTCCAAGGGGTTTGTATTGTTATGTGAAGATGCCATTTGGTTTGCGGAATGCGGGTGCTACATATCAACGTATGGTTGAAAAAGTGTTCGCGAAGTGGATACATAAAACTTTGGAGGTATATGTAGATGATATGTTGATAAAAAGCAAGGAAGCTAAAGACCATGTGCAAGATTTGAAGGAAATATTTGAGCAGATGAGAAAGTTCAACATCAAATTGAATCCTGAGAAATGTATAATTGGGGTTTCATCTGGAAAGTTCTTGGGATACATAGTATCAAAGGAGGGAATACAAGTTGATCCATAAAAGGTCCAAGCAGTTCGTGACATGCCAACACCTGCAACGGTAAAAGAAGTACAAAAGCTAAATGGACTCTTGGCTTCACTTGGAAGGTTTATTTCGCGAATGTCAGATAAATGCAAACATTTTTTCAACATACTTAAAAAGGGAGCAAAATTCAAGTGGACTGATGAATGTGAAAAAGCTTTTCAAGGAATCAAAGAATACCTCGCAAATACATCTATACTACAGAAACCAGAGAGAGGCGAAGAATTATTGGTATACCTCGCAACAACTCCATATGCTCTAAGTGCAGTTCTGTTGCGAGCAGATGCAGGAGTAGAAAGACCCATTTACTATATTAGTAAAATCTTTAATGCAGCAGAGAAGAATTATTCTAAAATGGAGAAGTTAATCTTAGCCCTAGTTTATGCATCATTCAAGTTACGAATATACTTTCAAGCACATGTGATAAAAGTGGTAACCAAAGTCCCAATTGAATCAATCATGAAGAACACAAAAAGGTCAGGAAGAATAGAAAGGTGGAATGCACAAGTAAATCATTACAAGATAAAATACGAAGTATTGTCATCGCAAAAAATCACAAGTCGTCGCAGATTTTTTGGCAGAATTTCCTTTGGAAGAAGATGAAGCAGTAGAGGAAATGATGGATGTTGAAGAAGAATTTGGAAATCCAAAAGACTTGTTAACAGAACCGAATAGATGGGAAATTCTAGTGGACGGATCATCCAATAGTGAGGGAAATGTAATTGGAGTCGTGTTGATTTCACCAGAAGGAGAAAGAACAGCATTCTCATTCAGACTAGAATTTGCATCCACGAACAATGAAACAGAGTACGAAGCTGTAATGCATGCATTAAAGATCGCAATAGAAAAGAAGCTCGAAAGTATAAGGATAACAAGTGATTCACAGTTAGTGATTTGTCAAATTAAAGGGGAATATACCACAAATGAATCTTCTTTGAAAAAATACAAGAAACTCGTTGAAGAATTATCTGCGAAGATACCAAAATTAAAATGGAGACATATATCCAGAAAATATAACCGTCTCGCATATGCTTTTGCATTTATTCCAAGCATGATGACAAATCCAAATACAAGAAATATCCAAATACAGATAATTCAACACCCATCAGTGGACAAAGAAAAAGAAATTGAGGAAGCTATTGCGATGGAAATAGAAAGAGAGTTATCAAACAACATCGCAGATTGGAGAAAAGAAATTCATGCATATCTCGCAACAGGAGAAATATCCAGGAACAGACTAGAAGCACATAAATTAAAGAGTCGTGCAACAAACTATGAGTTGCGAGAAGGAATTTTATATAGAAAATCTTTCAATGGACCACCTCTCAGATGCTTAACTCGCGAAGAAGGAGAAAAGATATTGAAGATGTTACATGGAGGAGAAGCTGGCAATCATAGTGGGGGAAGATCTCTAGCATATAGAGCAAAGATACAAAGATATTATTGGCCTTATATGCATACAGACGCAAAATTGTTCGTACGAAGATGCAAGGAATGTCAACGACATGGTAAAAGAATTCATGCACCAGGGGCCACATTAACTTCTTCAACAAGCTGCTGGCCTTTTGGTAAATGGGGGATGGATATTGTTGGACCATTTATACCTGGATCTGGACAAAGGCGATACTTGATAGTTGCAACATATTATTTCACGAAGCTCGCAGAAGTAAAAGCAGTACAGCATATTCGTGATAAAGATGTTTTTACATTCATATTTGAGAACCTCATTTGTAGGTACGGGGTTCCAGCTCAACTAGTATCTGATAATGGAAAACAATTTGAGGGGAAGAATATAGAGATGTTACTCAGTGCTTTTAGGATAAAATGTGGGAAGTCAACCCCGTTATATCCACAAGCTAATGGACAAGCAGAAGCAACAAATAAAACAATCGCAGATACAATCAAAAAGAAATTAGAAGAACATCTCAAAGGGTGGTGCGAGCAAGTACCTAGCGCAGTTTGGGCATACAATACAACTAGAAGAGAAGCAACTGGAATGTCTCCTTATTGTCTAACATATGGAGTAGAAGCAGTATTACCCACAGAGGTTGTAATTCCGACAACAAAGAAAGAAGCTTGGGAAAGAAATTTAAGTGCGGGAGTAATATTAAGTGAATTGGATGATTTGGAAGAAAAAAGAGAAAAGGTGTTGCACCATATGAAGATTTATCAGGAACGATTAGCTCGAGAATACAACAAGAGAGTCATTGAACGTGAATATAAACCAGGTGATTTGGTCATGCGAGAAACACCTCCATATCAAAAAGAAAATGGAGGAAAATTAGCACCAAAATGGGATGGACCATATGTTATTAAAGAAGTTGTAGGAAGCGGAGCTTATCGGCTGATGGATCCAGAAGGGAGATACATGGGTTTAAGGCTTGGTAAACCTTGGAACAGACTATATTTGAAAAGGTATTATCCATAAAACTCATGAAAATTTTTACGAATATTGTTTGCTCGCAGGAAATTGGGAAAAGTTACGAGTTTCAAAATTTATATTGATTAAACTTTCATTAATTTGCGAATAAAAGACCGCAATCTGTGATCAGCCTCCAAAAAAAGAAAGAGAGCCGCATAAAATTTTATACAGGCAAACCTTTGTGGCGTACACCCTAGTTCGCGAAGCTATATTTCGTAAGAGGCAAAGTCCTAAAGTACGTCATTTAAGGGGGTACCTATAACGTGGCTAAGGGTAACCGGAACACCACCAAGGGCCCTTAGTACATGGTAAAAATTTAGGGGTACAACCCAATAATGGGGTACCTATCCGGGTTAGGCACCTTGGATTCTCACCTAATCTAGCGACATTACGCAATATAAAATGCGGTGTAAGAGGATTTAGGTTGGGCGACTTAGGTATACTGTCTTTCCCAAGAAGTGCAGAAAACGATCAAGGCGCCGAGGTACACGGTTGAGTCAAGAGTGCCGGGTGAGGTTGAACCACATCTGCCATTTTTGACAAGTCTTGGCAAATGATGCACTTGGCCCAAAGATACCCCATATGGTGCAACCTCGTAACTATAAGCCCTATAGGCAAAAAGGATAAGAGGTTGCGATCAAAAGCTAGTTGTTGGCAGAACCGGATGGGAAGAGCTAACCTTGTATGGTCGATGTATGCTTCCTTGAAGTGGAAACCAGGGGGAAGATAAAGGGCAGAACCCTCCATTAGGGAGATGATACGTGCTATAAGACGCAAATGTCACGAGGCTTCTTGTTTGCAAAAACATAAAGGCTTGTCATATTTGTGCAACAAATGATGTTCTGCGAGCATTCTAAAAAAAAGAAAAAAAAAAAGAAGGAAAGCATACAAAAAGAACTCGCAGAATGAAACAAATAAGTTAAGATGAGATCAATGGGTCACTACATGAAAGTGTAGAGACGTCCTGCGATTTCATCGCACGACGGCAATGTCATGGGGATTTATGTTCGCAAGAATATTTAGGCCTGTCATATTGTCGCAACAATTCCTGAAGAGGCTAAAATACTATACAAAAAAGATAAGGCAAGATCAATGGGTTTTTGCATGAAAGTGTAAGAATGTCCTGCGATTTTGTCGCTACAAAAGAGGTGGCAAAATAAGACCTTTACTTAGGAAGGCATGATAAGACCACAGAAATTCATGAAACTCATTACATCAAAACCATTGAAGAAATTATACAAGAATATACATCATAAAGTTTTGAAGAGAAGACAGCTTCGTCAATATCATTGAAGAATTTTTACAAGAAGTCCTATCAAAGAAGATAACATCATTGGAGATTTTTCACGAAGACTTAACAAAAGATGCGATTTTGATAGTAATCAAATACAGATAAGTTCATACTCGTAAAATGTTACGAGAATTAAATACTTCTTATACTTCTCCATATATTGAATATTTCTCCAAATGTTGAATACTTCTTATAATTCTTCAAGAATATCTCATATTTATTATACTTCTTCAACGGATATTTCATTTGGTAAAGGTTAAATAATCATTATACTTCGTCATATGTTACGTAATTATTCACAGATTGAATACTTCTTATATTTCTTCATTTGGTGAATTGAGTACTTCTAATACTTCTTATATCTCTTCATTTGGTGGATCGAGTACTTCTAATACTTCTTATATCTCTTCATTTGACGGATTTAGTACTTATAATACTTCTTCAAAGGTATTGTATATGTAGTATATTTATAAAGGATATTTCATATATTTTATTTCTTATACTTAAAAGGGAGGATTTCTTATTTACAATCGTAACAAGTTGAAACTTCGTAAGATAAATCGAGGCAGATATTCTAATACTTCAAACAATGTTTAATCATTTAAAGAGAAATAATAGGGGAAAAGGAGATACTAAGCTTTATTTGTGAGTTATATATTATTTCTCTTCATATGATCAAGTGGGGCAAATTTAATTAAAGAAAGGTTAAATTATCTTCGCAAAATATCAGATGTACTTCTTAAAAAATAGAATTGTTCGCAAAAAGAAAACCAACAGTAACTAAGGGAAGGAATTCAAAAGGAAGGAAGACAGGAGAGTCAATGATAAACTGAAAAAAGAATGTTATCATGCTTCATCAACACTCTGTGCTGGATCTTTAAGATGAATAGGGTCATTAGTAGCCTTCGACTTTTGCGAGATATCATTCTTTGAAGAATATACAACAAGAACATCTCCTTGAGGAATAGATTCTTTCTCGTCATCAATATCTTCATCATCACTCTCATAGTCGAAATCACTATCAGGCTCACGAGCAACTTCATCGTCAGATATTTTCAAAGGAGTAATTTTCACAGGAGGCAAGGCTCTTGATAAGAGAATATTATTCGTAAAGACTTGAGCTTTCAGATGGCTTTCACGAAGTATAGCTTTTTGATGGTTGGTATCTTCGATATCTTTAGAATAAGCAAGATAGTTGAATCTCCGAGTAGCACGGTCACGAGAGTTGATTAAGCGGGTAGAAAGCAAAGCATTTTTCTTACGAAGCTCGGAACAAGAGGCTTCTAATCCAGCTTTCGCATCACGAAGGTGGTTCTCAGATTCTGCAAATAAACCAAAATTCAAAGGATAAATTTTGCGAGTATAACGAAATCTAAAAGATATACCAGAGGCAGTCAAATTTTAATGACTACCTTCTCTTTGCGAAGTAAGAGATTGAGCTAAAGATAGACAACAGTTCTTCATCTGATTCATCGCATTATCAAAACCATCACCAACTAATCCTTTAAGTCGAGATTGAAGCTTTTGATCTTTAGAAAGGAGAAAATTTTTATCCTTCGCAAGTTTGGCATTAAGATTTTTTAATGACGAATAATCTTCTTCAAGTTGATTCTTCTTAGCACTCAAGACTATATTCTTATTAATAAGAGAATTCTTCTCAATAACAAAAGAATTTCTTTCAGCATCTGAAGACTTCTTTAATTCCTCAAGTTCACCTTTCAACAAAGAAATAAGATTTTCTTGATCGCAACATTTATTCTGAAGAGTCTTTAATTCTTGCGAAGAAGCAATCATTGTATTCAAAAACGAACATTTCTCTTCTGATAAGGTTTTGTTCTCTTCTAATAAGGTTTCTATTCTCAAATTAGCTTTAGTTAAGGAAGAAAAAAGTTGAGATATATCATCATTCAAGAATTTTCGATCATATATTAGTTGAGTATTCTCTTGAAAAAGAGCATCAGAGTTATCAAGAGCACACGAGTAAAGATTAGATAAATGGGAGAATTGGTTTGAGAGGCTTTCATGCTTGGTTCGATATTCTGTTGCATCTGATTCATGGTGAAGTACCAATCTTCTACATTTCTGGATGGATTCTATAAAGGGGAATGGGTTTTAATGGATGTTTCAAGCATATGAAGAATATAAGTAAATAAAAGGGAAAATATGAAGATAAGCAATCATACCTTTCAGTTCGTCATTTCTTTTGCGAAGAATTGCACAGTCGAGAGAATCATTTTGAAGATGATAATTCTATTTACGAAGATCCTCGCATTCTGCTTGAGAAGATTTCAAAGACTGGCGAAGCAATTCAATTTCTTTTTCCAAGGATTGACGAGAAGAAGAAATGTCTGGATTGAAGAAATTATTTAGAACTTCGCAAAACTCATATTGCGAACGAACATTAATAGACTTCGCAGTATTGGTCAAAATCTCAGATAACATTCGGAAAGTTTAATAAATACCATCTCGAATTTCCTGAGGAAGAGGAGAAGAATTTGAAGGAATAAGAGCAAGCTGCAAATTGTCTGGAGAAATAGCACTCAAAGGATTTGGGGACAAGATAGGTTTTTTAAGAGAAGAAGTTGAAGAAATATTTTGCAAGGGTTGTTGTTCAAGAGAAGAAGTTGAAGAAATATTTTGTGAGGGTTGATCTTGAATAAGTGTTGATAAATTGACACTGAGGGGAGATTGAAAGGTAGGTAATGGAGTAGAGGCAGGAGTGTATGAAGAAGCATTTTCACGAGGAAGAGGAGAAGAAAATTCTTTATCAACTTCAGGAAGGAAATCATCAATCGGAATTAATGGTGTGGGTTTAGTTCTTCGAGATCTCTTACCGGGGTTTGGTTTTTCGCCAACCTGCGAATCAAAATGTAGATTAAAAACTGAGGCAACAATATATTGTTCAGGAAAGAAGACAAAGTATTTTAACTACCTTTTGATTCTCAGATTTTCTTCTTCGTGGGTTAGGGCTTGGATTTTTTAGTTGAGATTTCATCTGAGGAGTTATTTTGCTGAAATAAACCAAAATTAGATAACAAATTATACAGAAATTAAAGAGGAGAACAAATGAAATACGCAGAGATAGAAGGAAATTACCTTGGAGAACTCATGAAGATATAGTAGAAGAAAAAATTGCAGAGAAAACAGTAATAGAGAGTATGAGTAGAAGATAGAATTGCGGAAATAAGAAGAAGAAAAGGAAGAGAATATAAAGGAGTTATATAAGGGAATAACTAGAAAAGAACGGTTACAAAAGACGTGTCCAAGTTTAAAAATACTAAGTAACGGTTATGTTCTCACGATCATTTCTTCTTCGTAGAATTTACATGAGAAGAGGCAAGATGTAGGTACTGAATATCGCAGGATAATAGTTCACGAGTATCGTAATAAATAAAGGAGAAAAGAGTTATAAAATGATACGATGATAGAAGTAGCGCGGAGAAATATGAAGTTTTGCGAGGATGGAATAATATTGCGAGTATGAGTTGCGATACTTCACAATTCATATACATCTGTATAAATTTTACTATAAATAGGAGTTCAAATGTAAAATTCGAGAGGTTCTTTTAGTGAGTGTTATAAAATATATTAGGAAAGAGAATAGAGAAAGTTGTAACTATTCTAATTCCATTTAGATACTTCTTTGTAATCAATTGAGAACATTAATAAGAAAATTGTTATTCATCATCAAGAACTTCTTGAGTTTTTACTAATTCTATTGAGGGTGTAGTTGTAGGTTATTCTGCAACTACAAGTTTAGTACTCCATATTGTAACGGGGAAGGAATGTCGGATGGGGCAAGTTGGAACACAATTAACATAGTCAAAGTGGTTGGTAAAGAAAGTGGTGGTGATTTATATGGGAAGCCTATTCTTGATGTTGGTAAAGAAGCTGTGGGTAATGATGAATCTGAAACACGGTGCTATAACATTTTAGGCGACGATGATGCCTATGCCCATGATAATGTTGAACTTCTTAGTACACCACTACTATACAAGACTCCAAATAAAAAAGGCGAAGAGGTTTGTTCGTTCTTATTGCTCGAATTTTAATGTGTATGAGTACGAATAAAAGATTAACTTTTGTGGATCATTAGCATGTCTAGGTTTCGTATTAGTTTTGCATTATGTCACAATAGACAAACCACAATAGGTCTATGTACATAATGTCTTTAGATTTGTAAAAATCGCTCTTGGAAGCCTGACTCTGAAGTAGGTAATATATATATAGTTTGCTATTAGTCGTCTCTACTGGATAGTAACTTGTAAAAAAAAATTATTGTTGTTCTTGTGAAATTTTCTTCAAATGCTCTAGTCATGTTCGTTTTCTCTCCATTTATGTTTCTTGTATTATGTATCTGATGTTGTTTATTATCGTAGTTACCCGGGAACTCGTTTATAAACATTGGAGGGTTCGTTTTATAACAACGGTGTGATATTTTTCCATTTGTTTGTTATTAAACTTCAGAAATCCTTTTAATCTTATGTAATAGTTGGTTGATAGTAAATGGTGAATGGAACTACTCTTTACATTGTAAAATAACAGAAATAAGTCATTTGTTGACCGTAGCATTCACATTAATTGTTTTCACCGGTTCTTGAAATTCTTCTCATTGAATCTATTTTTGTAGGCCGATAATAATTCAAAAATCCCCAAAGGGAAAAAAAGAAATCATGATGAAGCAGAAGCGGCTGGCTGTGCTGATGAGAATGCTCTCCCAAAGGTTGGAAGAGTAAGGAAGCTTAGTAAATCTCTACAATCTCCATTTACCGGTGGAAAAAAATCGAAGAATGCTAAAGTTGTGCATAGCAAGAAGGTTGCTTTTGACGAAGATGGTGGTGATGAGAATAATACCCTGAAGAAGAAGTTATTGGCTGAAATTAAGACCCCTGAAATACAAGTGAAAATAGATTATTTCAAAAAATTCAGATTGGGCTCCGGAGTTACTGAGAAGGATGTACAAGATGTGAATGATTACATCAACAAAGGGTGAGTGTCCCCGATACATCCTTTATTTATTTGTTTTTGGTGTCCTTGTTTGTTTTGATCGTAACTTTGATTCTAGCATTGTTATGGATGTTGGTATGGGACAGTGTTGACTACAAGGAAGATGACCCATTTGCGACGCGTAACCAATTTAAAACACTACTTGATAAAAAAAAAGGGATGGCTAGGTGATGAAGTAAGTTAGTTTGGATCTGCTGATCCTGTAAAAAAATGATTTAACTATGTTATGGCAACAATTTTTGCGGAAAAAACTCATCTCTTTTGTGTCATCCTGCAGCATATTAACATCATGTTGCTCCCTATGCTCAGCTTATACTTCTCACACACCGCTAAAACGTGTGGACACGGCAAATGCTCGTAGTTGATCACTCGATATGTGCAAGACTTCTCCAAAATGTTGACTTGGTGCTGATCTTTGATACCACGCTCGATGACTTCGTACTTATCACCAATGATACGGCAAGACGAAAACAGTTTTGCAAGTTCCCAACGTTCTTCTAAAATTCTGTCGGCATACGGAGTCAATGGAGGCGTCCAACGAAGAGCTTTTTATCTAAGTTCTTCAAACCATTCCATCAGTGATCTTCGAATAAAATTAACTAAATGTCAAATGGGCAGACTTTTAGCATTTTTCATTTTTGCATTCCAACTCTCGCTTATGTTAGTAGTCATCAGAGTAAAACGTGCTCTTATAGCCTCGACCCTGGACCACCTATGCTCCCCAATCTCCTGTACATACTTTACTGCTACGGAGCTGAGTTTCAAAAAATCTTTCATAGAATTGTTGTAATGGCAGGGAGTGTACGCTTTGGCATCTATGATAAATGAATTCGCCGCGTCTCCGTCGTGGAATTTCTTCAGGATATTTCCGGCATTCAAAAATAGACAGTTAGTATACCAGAGTATTGAATATGCAAAAAAAAAAAAAAACAACAACAACTCAAGATATGGGGAATTAAATATAAGGTTGTGTTGTTTAGTGCGTTTAATATGGTAGGCACAAAATACATGGCACACAGCAGGATACCGGTTCGCCATGGCTCTATGAATGTGATATGATCTATCTGAAACCACAACAAGATCTCGATTCGTCGTCAAATATTCACTACCAAGCGCATCAAACAATTTTATAATGAACCAATCCCACGAATCATAATTTTCAGAATCAACGATACCAAACGCAACAAGATAGATTTCTTCATTACCATCCAACCCTACGGCAGACAGCAGGACTCCAGCGTGTTCCCCAATAAGGTGCGTGCCATCAATATAAATTGTTGTTATCGAGAAATTCTTGAATCCATCCAGACATACTCCTAGTGCCATGAAATAATACACAAACTCATTCCTAGAATTTTTTTCGATACATGTAACTGTCCCCGGGTTATTATGCTCAAGAACATAGCTATAACTAACAAGGTGCTGATACGATTCATCTGTTGTACCTCGGGTGGCTTCGGTTCCGCGTTTATAACCGGTGTGGACCTGCTTGTAACTGATTGTTATACCATGTTCACGAAGCATGTCTGCTCTCAAATCATTAGGTGTATACAGACTATCACACTTGCCAAACTCTGACTCGAACAGTTTTTCCATGGCAGGACTAATCCCTTTTATAGCATACTTAGGGTCTGTCTTGTGCTTGCTCTTATCACAACTGTGTTTAGGTTCTGTGCGTTTGATTACCCACCAGGTAAGAGACTTCAGCCGCGATGCCCGCACATACCAACCACATGTCGGATCATAGCAGCTGGCAACAAGTTGGTTATTGTTGGATGGTTTGGCTATGTACTTGAATGATCCTCTTATTGAAGCAATTTTCAAGCTAAGATGCAACGCTTTTTTGGTTTTGAAATGGCTACCAGGGCTGATATCTCCATACTTGACTTTCTTTGAGGCTGGGGGAGGTGAACTGGCAGATTCGGGATGTGGAGTTGATTCGGCATCATGAAGCTGGGGATATTTCTCAGAAGCTGCAAGGTTCTCATCAGCTGCAAGGTTCTCATCAGCTATTAGACGTCTCTTGACATTTCCAGGCCGTGGAGGGGCTGAAAATAAATAAATAAAATTCATATTAGTTAAACCGTTCTGTAGACATCATAGGAGAATAAGAGCAACAACAGTAAAACAGCTACAGGGAAATAATAACTAATAGGAGAATAGATACACAAAAGAAAATGCCCAAAAGGTTTGATAGAAGGGAAAAAATAAAATGACTCTCCAACAGTCAGCACAGGTGCACAAGCCTAACAATTGTCGGAAAAAAATCTCATTGCCAATATAAACATGAAAACTTTCCGTACACTTGGATCGAAAAATCAATGTTGTGCCTAACCTCACTGACCCAAAATGAATCATGGGGGTATAATGCTAACACATAAGAAAATTTTCAACTAAGACATGTTACATCTCAGACAAAGCTTAATGCCACATGGTCCCTTAGATGGAGATTGGCATCAGGCCCGCTCTCATATTGAGACTACTATTGGTGGCTAACTCTATTAATGGCTCTGACTTGGTGTACTCTATTAATGGCGATGATACTAAATTTCGTAGGCGTAATTTCTTCCCGCTATTAATAGGCAAATCATGACATCTTGGTTTGAGGGAGGTGATAACATAATAGGAGTTAAGATCCACAGCAGTAAAACATCTAGAGGGAGAAAATAACTAACCTACACCACCAGTGCACTGTCCGTTGCCGGGTTGATTCTTAGAATCATCACCTTCGAAGGAACTGAGTTTTCTATTGCAGTGAGGAGTTAACGGGGTCACAACCTCGTGCAAAAGGGCCATTCCAATAGGAGTTATTGGGGGGGGGGGGGGGAACTACTTTCAATTCTTGTGCAGATGGTACTATGAAAAAACTAGACGTTCCATGTACCTCGGAAAGATAATATTTCAGAGCTTGTTCTCCGGTAATGATAAACCACATTTTAAATCCTAAGGCGGCAACAAGTACCAGGCCGTAGAGGTCAAAAGATGGTCCGTGCGATAAACCAATAGCCCCAACTGCCTGGTTCTTCACATCTTCAACGGTGTATTCATCTGGTACAAACGCTGGTTGTAACGTCCCATCGTAGTAATCGTCTCCACCTTTATTCATCCATTTTCCGTTGTAATGAATCAAAGTTGTTTTGGTTTTACTTGTCATTGGGGGAGGAGGAATTATAATTCAAAAACACCTGCAACACAAGCATAGGATTAGCGAAAGTTGAACCAACATATCAGATTGTTCAAACACCAAACAAAATTAAAGAAAAGAGAACCAGGTTGTTCAAACTCCTTTCTCAATGTTACTGGTGCTGTAAAAAAATAACAGACACGTTCAACGGTTTTAATCAAGTTTACTCTGTTCCATCCAAACATATCCTGCTACCTATGTGTCAAAGAATAGAGCGAGATCCGATCAACGTTCCTATTAGCGGTAAGTTTATGTTTTACCTTCTTCATTTCCATAGAATGGATATGCATGAATCAAGAAGGGCTAAATGCACAATATATCTTAGACGGTCAACATCTCAAGATATTAGTAATTTAGTATCATCGCTATCTTTATAATCATTAGTAGATTAGTGAACTTGTTAAAGAGTGACAAAAAGTTCAGGACAACTGTCATATACTCAAGGAAATGTGATACATGAGAGTGATACATTCAACCAACTAGTTGGATATGCATGAATCAAGAAGAACTGATCCTCCTTTGCCCATCAAAGCTATATCAATTGACTTACATAAACAGCATAGTGAGAAGAAGAACTGATCCTCCTTTGCCCATCAAAGCTATAGCAGTGGCAGGAGGAACAAGACCATGATCCGTGTAACTTGCTGTTATAGGAAGATCTAGAGCAAGGGCACCGCAAACCAAACAAGACCACCCAATAAGTATCCCTTGTGCGTTGATGAAGGTCTTGCAGCTATTGCACTGACCCAATATCCCTACACACGTCAATGACCACAATCATTCACCCATTAAAAACATGGGCATACTTAGGCAAAAGAATCAACTAGTTTAAGTGACTCAAACTTACACTGTCTACGAAGACGGTACCGAAATTGCCAACAATATTGATGATACCAAAAACAAGACCACCAGAACTCAACATCGTAGCATAGGATCCTTTGTGGTTGACAATAGCAGGCCCGTAGGATTGTCCAGCATGACTAATTGGTTCTGTACAGACCCTTAATTTTCTCCCAACTTCTAAGAGGAGTTCATATACGACTTTGGGACTACCCAGCTCACTACTTGAAGTGTAAACCAGAAACACAAATATAACGAGTGCCACATGGACTGAAACAATTAAGCAAATATACAGAAAATTAGAGATCTTAAAGCCTATAAGAAAGCAAAGTACAAAGTAGCCAACATGATATCATATAAACACTACAAGGTTGGCAGAGAATTTTGGTGGCAGTTTAGCCCGTACATAAGTGTTAAAACTAGCCAACAAAATCAAATCAGGGCAAACTAGCTTTTCTGTAAAAAACGTAGCCAAAGAGAAGAAATCCCAGTTAAATAAAAGACAAAATTTACTTAACAACTAGTATTAACTAAAACTACCAGCAGCAGCAACTATGATTTTATGAATTCGAATTTATTTTCAAGATCCAAACAAGAAACGGAATCGCATGCACATATGATTTCAATCAACTGTAATTAAACACACAACATCAAACAGAGAAAAACGATATTGAAATCAAAAATCAAAACAACTACAAAATCAACCCTAATTTTGACTCCATATATAACTCAAAATTACCTGAATCCAAATGAAATTAACGATTTCTATAGAACTCGAGATCGTCACTTGAATCTCTATGGATCGGAGGAAAATCTAGAGCAACTGGAGGGAGAGAGACTGAGAGAGTTTCAGTGTGTTAAAAGAAGATTCGATAAAAAAAACAAAATGAGTTCAGTGTGTTAAAAGAAGATGGAAGAGATGCGCACGTGAAACAAGTGTGTGGAGTTCGGTGCGCGTGTGAAACGAGTGTGTGGAGTTCCATGGGTGCACATTGTAGGAAAATGGGTTCACATTATATAGTTATCATTATGCCTTATGCTTAGAGTCCGGGTTTCTGTTGGACCCGGTACCTGTACACGGAATTGACCGGTTCTGCAATTTGAGGACCTGGACTTGTACCTGTACCGGTAGACCGGTCCAGTTCTACTCCGGGTCCGGGTTTTTACCGAGTATAAAAATGTTCTCAGAATATATTAAAAATAATCTCAGAATATATTAAAAAAAATTTAAAAAAAAAAAACGGAACCTTCTCCATATTTCTAATATGTTAAGTGGATGGTTAGGATAGATTTTAATCTTATAATCTATGGACCGGGTTTAATGGGTACTATCGGTACTAGGTGACCGGGAATAAGGTAAGAACCGATACCTGTCCCGGTCTACTCCGGGTATCTGTTTTCAGAACCAGTACATGTACCGGTAACTCCGGTTCCGGGTCGGTACAACTCCGGTTCTTTCGGTTCCGGTCCGGTACAGGTAATCCGGACCGGGTCTTGTGCAGCTACTATATTGTGTATACTGCACACACAATGTGAAACAATGGGTACACATTATTATTATTCATTAATAAAAAATGATTATTATTTATTGTGAACATAATGTACAATAATAGGTACACAATGTGAGGAAGGTAATGAATTGTGTATGCATTGCACACACAATGTGAAATAATGGGTACACATTATTATTATTATTATTTATCAAATAAAAAATAATTATTATTTATTGTGTACACAATGTATTACAATGGATACACAATGCGAAGTGGATAATGATTGTTGTATATATTGCACACACAATGTGAAACAATAGGTACACATTCATTACATTGGATACACAATGTGAAACAATGGGTACACAATGCGAAAAGTGTAATGATTTTTGTATATATTGCACACACAATGTTAAAAAATGGGTACACATTCAATACATTGGATACACAATGTGAAACAATGGGTACACATTCAATACACAATGTGAAACAATGGGTACACATTCAATACATTGGATACACAATGTGAAACAATGGATACACATTATTATTATTCATCAAATAAAAAATGATTATTTTTTATTGTGTAAACAATGTATAACAATGGGTACACAATGGGAAGAGGATAATGATTTTTTATATATTGCACACACAATGTGAAACAATGGGTACACATTCGATACATTAAAATATTAATAAAAATTATTTTTTTCAAAAAGTTATTCAGAAAATAATAAAAAATCATAATGTGTAGGACTTAGATGTCATAAAAATAATAATTCAAGGGTAAAATATACCAAAAAAAAAATTGATAAAACATTTTTGGGAATTTTGAAAAAACTAGACATTTTTGGGAAAAAGCTTTTCCAAAACAACATTTTTGGGGATTGGCCCCTCCTTGTTGTCAACAGCCATTGGAACATATGGTTCATTAAGAAAGGAGTTTATATCAATGAACCTTCTTGGTTGTTGTTGTCGAACTAGGGCCTTCTGAATCTCATGAGTCTTATACACAAAAGCCTTTATTTGTTGAATCTCCTTTTGCAACTCCTTCAACACTTCAAGAACATCAGAAAACTTCTGAGAATTTGAAGGAACAGCTCTTGGATTCCTCGTATTCCTTCTTTTTCTTTTCAAGGTTAGAGGCAATGGAGATTTTTCTTTTTCCTTCATGATTGATGGCTTAACAATCATATTACCTTCTTTTTCATCAGAAGACATCATTCTTGGAGCTTCCATATGGGTTTGTGAGAGGAATTCACAATTAGCTCAATAAGTAGTCTTAAGATAAAGAGAGGTTTTATAGAAGGAAAAGGAATGTAGGGTTCAAAACCTAAAACAGGTTCGTGGACGATCAACTCTTATCCCTATAAAGAGCAGAATTATCGATAGTACCCTTTTTCTTTTGTTTGATAGACAAAAATAAGAAAAGAAGAAACAAAACTTTTCTTAAAGCCTGAGAGGTACAAAATCATTGTCTCTTTTGATCAGGCACATGAGACAAGATTTTAGACACAACACAATTAAGTTGTGTTGTGGTGAACAACAATTTGTCCACCAATTTCCTCTTGAGAGGAATCCACAGACTTCTGTCTATCAAAACGACTTGACCATATTTTCTCTTCAAATGGTATTGGTTTTTCCTTGGAAACTAACTTCCTAGACGAATATAAAATCCTACATACCTATGCGATCTTCTGAGCAAGTTTAAGCTTTCTTGCTAGATGATTTGCTCTTCGTTGAAGTTTGTTGACATGCCTTTGCTTGTGTTTGAACTTGTAACACCTTGAGAGTTCATGACCTTTTAATGAACAATATGAGCACGTCACACTTGGATAATAATCAGGCTTCTAAATTGTGCAGGCGGCTAGGCACATAGTGGATCCTGAGATATTATAAACAGTGTTTCCAAGAAAAGGGTCAACTTTTTCTTCCAAAAGGGTTGGATTATCTTCTGAAAGAATATCAAAATTGATATGTGTATTGCTACAATTATCAAAATCAATATTTTTTCCAAGAAGTGCAACACTTAATTTCTCATCTTCATTTGAATCATAGTCGTCAAACATTTCATCAAGAGTTGCAGCAAGACCCTTGTTCCCAGTGTATTTTCTCCGATTTGGACACTCGTTTGCAAAATGACCAAATCCTTTACTCTTAAAGCACTGAGGCATATCCTCATCATCAGTTTCATCAATATCCCTGTTTTTAGGAGGAACACAATTATGAGGTTTGACTGATGCCTTAGGCTTATCTCTGGAGAACCGTTTACTTCTCTTCAAAAGAAGATCCCTAAACTGTCTTGTGATCATCGAGACCGATTTGTCAAGATATTCATCTGATGAATCTATCTCAGAGTGATCATCTTCAGAGATATACACTTTTTTACTTTTATCAAGTAATTTAGTGTCCTTTAGTACTTTGAACACAACATCCTTACCCTTGGATGAAATTTCATGATCAAAGATCTTAA
The DNA here is from genome assembly GCA_023529315.1 of Papaver bracteatum. Lineage (NCBI taxonomy): Eukaryota > Viridiplantae > Streptophyta > Magnoliopsida > Ranunculales > Papaveraceae > Papaver > Papaver bracteatum. Next base: position 38,453 of record JAJJWX010004597.1, read on the forward strand.
GCTTACCAACCAGCGTGTTTCTGGAGAGATTATCTAGCTTATTTCCCTCAACGATGGCATGCTTCTTAGCATCGTATCTAGATGGAAGTGATATGATAATTTTCATCACAATGTCCTTTTCAGGAATAGTCTTACCCAATGCAAAAGATGCATTAACAATTTCAGACACTTTGTGATTAAACTCATCAAATGTTTCTTAATCTGCCATACAAAGGTATTCCCAATCGGAACTAAGGTTTTGAATCCTATCTTCCTTTTCACTGGTGTTTCCTTCAAATACGGTTGCTAAGATATCCCAAGCTTCTTGCGACTTAGTGCAGTTAGACACATGGTGCTGAAGATTTGGGGTAATGGCATCTATAATTGCATTCAAACCGTCAGAGTTTTGCTTTGCAGCAAGAATCTCTGCAGGGGTGTATTCCACAATATTCTTTGGAACATTTACATCTCCAACTGCATCAACGAGAGCATTATAGCCATTAACAACATCTCCAACGTGCTTGAAGAAAAGCGCGCATAGAAATTTTCCACCATAAGTAATTAGTGCCATTGAAGACTGGTGGTACGTTTATTGAGATATCACCTCTATCCATAGATTCAGATCGCTACAAGCACAGACTTGTAAGGTCTTTAACGTGTTTTCCTTCTCTGATACCAATTGAAAATGCGGGGGTATAACAACCTCACCCAATATTTCGATTAGAAATCTGTATGGACAACTCCGAGTTATTTTCTAGAGAATCAACAAGACTCAATAAATAGAAAATATCTCAAGGAGTTATTATCTTAATCTCTCGATTTGATTTACTCAAGCAAATAAGATTCGCGAGTCTAATCAAAGTGAGATAACTTGGATGGTACCAAAGACCAATATCCAAGTGTTAATCGATTTAAATCAACAACCAATAAGGTCGGGTATTCTAATCGATTGAACAACGCACAACCTGTATTATTTCAATTATATAAAAATATAATACGGAAAAGAAATAACACAGACACCAGAATTTTTTTAACGAGGAAACCGCAAATGCAGAAAAACCCCGGGCCCTAGTCCAGATTAAACATACACTGTATTAAGCCTCTACAGACACTAGACTACTCCAAATTAACTTCGGTCTGGACTGTGGTTGAACCCCAACCAATCTCACACTGATCCAAGGTAAAATTATGCTCCCACGCCTCTGAACCTAGCAGGATACTGCACATGAGATTACCTTACCTGATCTCACCCACAACCAAGAGTTCCTACGACCCAAAGTTGAATATTTAGCAACCAAATCTGTCTCACACAGAAAAGTCTACATGTAATAGATAAATTCGTCTCACATGAATAAACCTATAAGTTTTGTTCCATCTTTGATAAATCAAGGTGAACAGGAACAAATCGATAAAACCAGACTTATATTCCCGAATAATAGCTCAGTTTTATCAATCACCTCACAATAAACTTAATCGACGCAACGAAGAAGATTATTGAGGAATCACAAACAATGAGACGAAGATGTTTGTGACTACTTTTATCTTGCCTATCAGAGATAGAAATATCAAGCCAATTATTACAATTGTACTCGTACGATAAAAATAGCAAGATGAGATCACACAACTACAAGAAAAGTAGTATCGGCCGGGCTTCACAATCCCAATGAAGTCTTTAAGTCGTTAACTTGGTTTTAGAAGAAGAAAACAAAGGTTAAAGGAGAATCGACTCTATCTTTAGCAAACTAGTATCACACAGAATGTGTGGGGATTAGGTTTCCTAGTTGCTAGAGTTCTCCCTTATATAGTCTTTCAAATCCGGGTTTGCAATCAATGTTAGCTTAGTAACAAAGCATTCAATATTCACCGTTAGATGAAAACCTAATTAGATACAAGATAATATAACTCAACCGTTAGATCGAAAACTTAGCTTGTCATACACACATGTACTTGACTTTTTGAGTTCTTGTAACTGTACCCAAACGTGTACAATGGTTGGTTCAATATTAGTCAACCAAATGGTTAGCCAAATGATAACTTTCATATCAACCATATTCTTCTTCACCATAACTAGTCCAAATGACTCAAATGAACTAGTTAGAGAGTTGTTCAATTGCTATGAGATCTCAAGTACTACAAGAGACACAATTGCATCGAAAATGATGTGATTGACTTGAATCATTTCATGAACTATAAATCCACGGTTTGCAAAAGCATTTCTTAGTAATTTAAGATAAGTTTACGAACAACGTTTTCAGACATAACCTCTTGAGTTCGCGAACTGAGTTCGCGGACTCAATCTAACCGGTTGAAGTTAATAAACTCCAGCAGAATTTCTCGGGATGAGAATTTCCATCAGTTCGCGGACTGCACCTGGGCTTCAACTTCAGCAGATATTCTCGGGTTCGAGAATTTACGCCAGTTCGCGGACTGAGTGGCTGCTCACGTTCCGGTTCCACTTGATCAACAAAGTTCGCAAACTTCGGTTCAAGTGTTAAGGACTTATACATATATGTGTTTCCACAACAATGTTTATATCCCACAATGGTTATATAGTCTAAACTCTTATTTCAATCATTGAAACATTCTCAGAGGACGTCATATAGTTGTTATTCACGAACTAGTTTTCTTCAGAGCAATTTCCAAAGTGATTGAAACATAACATGACTTTTGTAACTAGGAAAAGATGAACTTGGCTAAAGCAAAAGCTTTACCAACACCCATTTCAAGAAATAGATAATCGAGATATACTCAGATCGAAATGTCACATGTGCATATTCTTAGTCTATATAGTAAAACGACTTTTGTCTCAAGATAGGAGATAGAGTAGATATACTTTTGAGTGATAGATAAGTTCAAGTCTCCACATACCTTTTAGTCGATGAAGATCCACTGGTTCCTTGAGTAGTCCTTCCTTTTGTATGATGATCGTCATGGAGTTCTTGAGCTCAACTACACTTTCTATCCTAGTCCGAGACCTTAGCTATAGTAGACTAGAAATCAAGACTATATAGTTTTGATCACTAAGATTGACAAACATGCTTGAGATAGCAATGCATGCGAGTTTGACCGAGCAGTGCTCTAACAACAACCTTGCCTAAATTAGGGTTTATTGCACCAAAACCCTAATTAGCGCAAATGGCGTGCGACATATGGCCATTGCACATTGATGTTTTGTGAAAATGGTGCCATATCCAGGCCAAAGGAACCATATCCATACTCGTGTGAAAATGACCATAGGATCAAGATTCCCACGGGTGGCCATGTCATGGCGTCATTATTAGGGTTTCCTGGGTCCTGTACGGTTCATGGCATGTTGTGGGGCCTGAAGTGGCATGATTTGCACCACAATTGGAAATTATGGTTTTGACCATGCAAGGTCATGTTTCTAGTTAGGTTAACCATATTGAAGTATGTTATGGTGTTGGCCACGAATAGAAGGTAGGTTGGCACATTCGTGCATAATTTATGGTAAGTTGCCACGTTCAACATGTTTCTGTGGTAACGTAGCATGTCGTCATGTTAGGTATGCAAGTTTGGCATGCCAATTGGCACGTTGGCGCAACTTTGGGAAAGCCAATTTGGTATCGGATCGATTTTGCTTCTCTTTTTTAATATTGCGGCAGGTTTCGAGCAACATGATTGGTCAAACAATAGAGAGAGAGACGGCCGAACATGAGTGGACACACTTCTGATGTGAGTGTGGCAGGTTTGGAGCGACCCAATTGGTTGAAAAAAAGAGGGTCGTCCAAGCATGGGAGTGGCTACACTTCTAGTGTGAGTGTGGCAAGTTTGAAGCGACCTGATTGGTCGATGGAAATAGGGCCGACCAGTATGGGCCCAGCCAAAACTCTCATGTGCGTTTGGCGGTTTTTAGAATGACCTGATTGGTCGAGGAAAATAAGGCCGGTTAGGCATGGGGCGTGGCCAATGGAAAATGGCGCCGGTTTAGCCTAAGGCATGGCCACGCCTCCCTTTGATGTTGTTCCTATTATGCGGTTCCTTCATTTCTCGTTTCTGATTCTGGGCAAGATTTTGCGCCTACTAATCCATGGAAGATTAATTACCTAGTTTGCCTATATGTTTAATTTCGACAAGCAAGGTCTGATATACTGCGCAAGGCGCAAAATCCTAACTTTTGCAAACTAGTCAGGGTAATCCATTGAATTTTATGTGTTGACACATAGTTCTTTTAAGTTTATTGCCAAAGAGTAGCATGCTTTTTGATTGAATACCTTGTGCAAAGACCTTATCCTTGATATTTGGAAATTCATGCTACATGCACCATTCTGGGTATATTTCATGAGAAAATATTGAGTTTCTCAATAAGTGTGCTAGTGAAGAGGTTAAACACTTATTACTTTTACATGTCTATGTCTCTTTGCAGAGTGACGATCTATTAAATGCAGGGTTTTACAATTTTAGCCCTGAAATAAAAGCCACCATCAACATTAAGTCCCATGCTTAGCACATAACAGTGACATTGTTGTGGGGTAAGCATGAGATGGTGACAGATAAGAGTAAAACTGAAAGGGAAAGACGTGAAGAGATTGCCAGGGAAACTCGACTAACATTTGGCGGAAGGCATGGGGAATCCGTGTATTAGAGCATTGCTCGGTTGAACCCACCAAGCATTGGTATGTCAAGTTTGGTTGTCATATTTTAGTGAATCAAAACTCATTTAATAGTCGCTTGATTTAAATGTACTAGAGTTAACTTCGTATAGGTTAGCTTGAAAGTATTAGGGTGAGACATTACAAGTATTTCGAAGACTTGAAGAATAGAAGAAGTGCGGAGCTACAACGACAACATCATTCTTCCACTTGAGGTTAGTGATATTTAACTTGAACTGTTTCATTCTCTAACGTATCTTTCAAGTCGTGCATATTTAAAACATAAAACTGTGAAGCATGAACACTCTAGATAGACATAGTATTAAGGAATACAATATGAAGTTTCTTGCTTAACCATTAAACTTTGTATATAAGACATCGACATAATTGTATGAATGTGATTGTGATTATGTATTGGTATGAGGTGAGGATTTCATCTTAGGGAACAATGTTTACATGTGTTCTAAGGAAGTAAGTTCATGATATGTGTTGTGAACCGAAAAGGAAATCGCCAGGCGTTATTGGGGATGTTCTACATTGCATATCTTATGAACGACCAATACGTGTGATTAGTATAACTGTTCATGACTTATTTGTGTTTTTGGTAAAAATATTCACATGAGGCCTGACTTATGTATTGGTATGAATTTTATTAGTAAAACCAATCTTAAGTACTCACCTGGGGTATGATCGGGTTGTGAGTGTCTGAACTTATTATTGGGAAGAGGGGAACCGATCCTAGTAAGAGGTGCAGTGCATCACAAGGGGAACCGATCCTTGTATGAGGTGCAACAAGGTTTATGGAAGAAAGGGGAACCGATCCTATGAACATGTGCAACACGTTTTTGGGAAGGGGGAACCGATCCTATGAACATGCATGTGTAGTGTATACAAGTTAGATACCAAATATATGTGGGGAACCAATCCTAGTACCTAATCAGCTTTACCTTTGGTAAGCTAGTGTAACTATGCACAATACTCACATGGAGGTAGAACCGAAACTTGTTTTGGTAGAACCGTAAACCCATGAGTTATGATTGAGTGGAACTTGATCAATCACATAGTTCTTGAAAGTCAGATGAACCAATTCTAAACTTGTTTGGAAGTGTGGTAAATCGGTTTCAAGTGAGCAAGCATGGAAAAGACTTGCAAGAGTAAGATGTCGTCACACTTTGAACACGGTGCATTAATGCTTATTCTATATTGTTCAAATATATTCCTTAACGTCTAAGAAGGAAGTAAATCCCAAGATCGAATTTAAATAAGTTAAGAATCTTTTTAATTATATATGGAAAATAAGAATTAGTAATGTGCATTTGCTAATTAAAGATTATCCAAGGAGATTTCGATCATATTTTTTGACAGTGCATTCACAGGAATTATGAAAACCGAATTTGGGTTAATATAGAAAAATATCTTGAGTATATTTTTGGTTTTGGAAATTCCTTGGTGTCCAAACTTCCTTGTCTATAGATACTTTGAGTTCGCATTTCTAGCAAACTAATCATGCGTAACATTAGACTTACTCTTTTGTCTTTGTTACTGGTAAATCCGCCTATCGGAGAGGAGAGTAATCTAATTAGGTAAAATCTCTTACGGCCGCTCAATTTAAAGTCTTCTTTGGGATTGAGAAGCTCCAGCGCGACCCGTTGGTGGGAACTTGATATTGTGGTTTATCTTTAGTTTTGATATTGATTTGATTGACTAACGGTGGTTGAACTTTAATTGCACCTAGTTTGTTTATGCTTGAGAATCTCCTCTTCTGATATAAGGTTCACTCAAACTATTTTAAGGTTTCGACATGGATCTTTAGATTGTTATTAGATCTAAAGAGATCTTGTGATATTCCATTGTTAACAGACTCCGTTCTGTGTGTGATTGATCACAAGAGATTCAAGTAGTTGTGTGCAGGTGTTTATTAAAGATCTAAGAATATTTGAATACAAAGAAGATATTGAAGATTTCTGACTTGGTTTTTACAATCTTTGGTGTGCACAATACTTGTTTGGGAAAAAGAGGATCTAATTAATAATCAGTTTATTCTTGTGGTAGATTGGATTGATTAATTGAGGAAGATTGGTATCAATATGATTCCATGTGATTAAAGGTATTGATTGGCTTAATATTAACAATTGCCTTTGGGTGATGGAACATAAGATAGATCTTGGAACCTGGCAAAGGAGTTTATGTTAAGATGAACAAGGGAACCTTTGCGCAACTCATATCACTTGGTTGAATAGAGTTGATACCAAACAGATTTGTTGTTCCTTTACTATTTGGAATACGAACCAAAGGAATTGGTCCAAGTACGTGACTTGTTTACAGGTTGGAGGCATGGGAATACAGACGGAACTAGGTGAACTATAGGTTTAGTTGCTTGGTCTCAACTATACGAAGTTTTCTTATTTTGTATAGCGGCTTAATCCTGAGAGTATTCATTTCTGGACTAGGTCCCGGGGTTTTTCTGCATTTGCGGTTTCCTCATTAACAAAATCTTGCTGTGTCATTTACTTTATATTTCCACATTATAATTGTTTTATTATAATTAAAGTAAATTGCACAAATGTTAATTCCTTTTTACTTGATACGTGAATCCTATTGAGTTTGGTTAAGTCTGAACCTTTGTATCAAGTAAACACACTTTGTTGTTGTATTGTCTCAATCTCGTATCCATAGACGATCACACAAAGTGTGAACCGATTTGTTGTATTGTCTCGACTCAGTCCATAGACAATCACTTTTGGGGAAAGGACTTATAGGAAGGAAAAGTAATATCTTGAGGTATATTTTGGGTACCCTTTCCTTTTTCACCGTGATCCTTGCATTGGCGACTCTACATAATTCCGGTTTGGAAGTAAGGTGCTGGTGTTGGCGCTGGAATTCTGGCTAATGATCGGAAGAGATGGCACTGCGATTTGGTCCACGAATCGATGGATGTCGCTAGTTGGCTAGGTCACAGAACGTATGGAGACGACATTTGGCTTTAGTCTGTGGAATGATGGCAACTGTATTCAGTTCGCGAAATGGTGGAAACTGCCTTCAGTCCGTGGAATGGTGGAAACTGGCTTCAGTCCCTGGAATAGTGGAAACTGGCTTCAGTCAAACAACGGGAGTGCGACTTTGATCATGGAGTGATGGAGTCATAGCGCTTCTTGTGTAGTAGCAGGAAATCCCACATTACACCCCTCACAAGATTCCATACAATCAAGTCATTTCAAGATGAACAATCATAATCTTTATTGATTAATCTCACAAATTTTACAAGAAATGAAACTATGAAATTAACAACTGCTCTAGACTTTCTCTCTCCTAATGACTTGCTCAACACTTTGAAAAAGATCTCTTTCTTTATTACGTCTATTCAACTCTTTATATAGGATATTACATAGTGGATGACAGCTAAGTTGTCCTTTAATTTCGGATCTGACTTGCGGTATTTCGCAAGATTTTAACGTCAATCTTCGCAAACTCTCTATCTTTCGTAGGATCATCACACTTTTCTCGTGTTTAGGTTGTCGTCATCTGTTACGTCATTTTTTATGTTAGTCTGCGACGGTATCGCAATGTTGTAAATGAAGATTTCGCAAGAGCGTTGTTGGTGCGATATTTTGTTCCTTCATATTGCCTCTTCTCATGTCTTCTCTGCGAAGGGGAGAATGTCATGAGAATTTTTTCTTCAGAATGCTGCAGCTTTTCATCTTCTTATATTCTTCTCTCAACAAGATTCCATGAATTAAGTATGTCCGCATAAACGTCTCAAATACTCTTCTACTTACTGACGCATCCATTACCATCCAGTCATCATTCTGTTGTCTGTTTAAGGAGATATCTAGTAGAGGGATAATTTTCTTCTTTTACTTCTTCATCTTCCTCATCTCTACGCTCTCTGTAAGTTATTATCGTTTGCAACCTTCTTCTTTTGAAGGTTCATCTGCTACTGTTTTCATGGAGTCATCAAGGTAGATATTCTTCTGATTTTGCTGAAATCGATCTTGTTGATTGAAGTTATTTTATCTGACTTTATTCGACTTTATGTAATTCCCATACTGTTTCTGTTTCAGCAAAACCACCTATAATACCAGATTTACAGTTCAAAACCCTAATGTTCCCAAAGATTCGCAGCCCAAAGTCGCTGTAAAGAAAAGAAATCATGCGAATCACAAGGTCGTAAAAAACACTTATTCCCTTAATAAAAATATTGTTGCCTCTGTTTCTTATCTAGATTGTTATTCGCAGGGTGATGAAGATGCCAATAAGCCCTCCAAGAAATCTCTCCACCTTAAAGTTTTGGAAACTTCCGTTCCCTTTCCTAAGTTGGGTTCTTTAAAATCTCCTGCGATTCCTTCGCAAACTGAGCCTTTACTCCCTATTTACGAAAATATTGTCTCAAATTTCGCCCCTTATACCGATCTTCCTACAAATGAAACTTCTCTCATTAACCCTCATGCGAATGAAGCTTATTCTTCTATTGTTAATGCTTCCCAAGTTGATTCTTCCTTGATTTGAACATTTGATCTTCCTCAAATTTTTCCTTCAAATGACACATCTATTATGAAGAATGATTTGATTCCTCAGTCTTCTGTTATCACCACTTCTTCATCTGAATCCTTTTATTTTTCTAGAGAAACTGTGGAAGGAATAAACATCGCTTTTAAAGTTTTATCTGACATTCTGGATGATATTAAAAAATCTACCGTTGACCCTGTCAAGTCTGGTGTCTGCGAGATTTTGAGTAAATATTTTGGCTCTGACAGAATTATTTCGCAAACATCTTTAGAGAAGGAGATTGAAGTCTTAAAGGAGAGTCTCCAAGCCAAAACTTCAGAATATAGCACTCTTCGTCTTGAAAACCAGAAACTTCAAAATGTTTCTTTGGACTGCAAACTTCTTCACAAGAAAAATGATGAGTTAAAAGGTATGAATTTCTTATCTTTGTCCTTAACTTGCTTCTTAATAAAAAAAATCTTTCCATGTTGTTTATTCTTTTAAGCCTTTTTTTCGCTCGTTAAGTTTTAAACCAGAAACGAATAATGGAGAGATATCAGTTTGAATCTGCCGCTGAAGAAGTTCGTGTTGAAAGAGATATTTGGATGGATCAGTATAACCGATTAGATAACCTTCATACATATTATGTTGATCAAATATATAATCTTACCAAAGAGAATACTCAATTAATTCAGAAGAAAAACTCATTAAGTAGCGAAATATCTCGCCTCTCTTATTATTTGACTAAAGCTAACTTAAAGATGGAAACTTTATCATATGAAAAAGAAACTCTATCTCAGGAAAAGCGAACTCTTTTAAGTATGGTGGCGATCTCTTCGCAGAAGTTAAATGTTCTTCAAAAAGTGTGCGATAACCAAGAACAATCTCTTCGCTCACTGAAAAATGAACTTAAGGAAGTAACCGAATCATCTATTGCTGAGAATAATACACTCATCCAGGGTATGATAGCTTTAAGTGTAAAAGCAAGTCAGCTCAAAGAACAATATTCCAAATTAGAAGAATCTTACTATTCTCTTGCGAAGGAAAACACTTTTCTCATCTCTAAAGAAAAGAATCTAAAATATCGCCTGAAGGGTTTAGTTAGAGATAAATTTGATGATGCAATGAATCATTGGGAGAATACTTGCTTGGCACTAATTCAAAATCTAATTTCGCAAAAGGAAGGTAGTCATTTTGACTGCCTCAGCCATTTTTTCTTTGTTAAATTTGTTTGTAATATGCTTCTTGCTAATAAATTTTTGTATTCTTTTACTTCGCAGACTCTAAGAGAAACCTTCGTTCTTCCCTTTATGATTTGGATTCCAAGTATTCTAAAATTCGCAAGGAAAATGCATTTCTTGCTTCTCACCTTGCTCGTGCTCACGATCGAGCAGAGAGAAGACTTGATTATCTCGCATACTTCAAGAATATCCAAAATAGAAATCACCAAAAATTATTCCTTCGCCAAGTTCACCTCAAAGCTGAAGTTTTTGTGAATGAAATCTTGTTATCCAATTCTCTTCCTCCTGTATCAGTTACACCTATATGATGATGAAATTCCCCGTGCTGCTGATAGTGATTTTGATTATGAGAGTGATGTAGAAACTGTTTCCCAAGAAGAAAATGAAGTAAAATAACACCCTTCTAAAGAAGCATCTGCTGGTGATGACCAAGACGGAAATGAAAAAGAAATTCTTCTCAAAGAAACTATCGTTGGTGAATACCCAGGTGGAGATGAAACTATAGTGAATCAAGATAAAGAAAATACTGGCAAGAGTGAGAAAAACAACGAAGAACATCCATTAACTCCTTCTGGCGAACTCAACATTGAAGATTGATCTTCTTATTTAATTTTGTTTTCTTGAGTTGTTTCATGTCTTTTTGCGAATATTGTACTTCAACCAACCTTGAAATTTATTCTTTTGATACTTTGCTGGTGATAAAGATAATGCCTATTGTTTATTAATTCCCATACTTGCCTCTCATTATCTTTCGTGCGATGAATGATCTGAATGAAGAATAGTTAATATTTATAAAAATTTGTTCTGTTATGTGGTCTTATTTTTCCTTCCTAGTTAAAGGTATTATTTTGCCACCTCTTGTCATTGTGACAAAATCGCAGGACGTCTCTGCATTTTCATGCAGAAACCCATTGATCTTGCCTTAACTTTATTTTTTGTGAATTTTGTTGCGACAATATGACAGGTCTAAATATTCTTGCGAAAATAAAGTCCCATGACATTGTCGTCTTGCGACGAAATCGCATGATGTCCTTACACTTTCATGTAAAAAACCCATTGATCTCGTCTTACCTTTTTCTCTGGTATTATTATCTCTTCAGGATTGTCGCACAAATATGACAAGCCTTGATACTCCCAGGAGTAAAAAGCCTTATGACATTTGCGTCTTAAAACACTTATCAGCTCCCTAATGGAGGGTGCCGCCCTTATCTTCCCCCTGGTTGCCCCTTTAAGGAGATGTACTTTTTCCATACAAGACTAGCTCCTCCCATCCAGTCTTGACAACAACCAGTTGTTTTCGCAGCCTCTTATCTCTTTTGCCTATATGGCTTATGGTTACAAGACTGCACCCTAAGTGGGGTTTTCTTCGGGCCGAGTGCATCATAGTCAAGACTTGCCAAGAATGGCCAGGGTAGTTTCATACGCCCCGGGAACTCTTGGCTCAACTGTGTATCTTGGCGCCTTGATCATACTCTGCACTCCTTAGGAGAGTCCTTATTACCTTAGTCTCCCAACTCAAGTTATATGCTTAAGTTGAGAATCCAAGGTGCCTCTCCTGGATGGGCTTTATTGACCCCAAATCTCCATGACTTAGGTTCTAGTAGCGGTGTAAGCTTATCGCTTAGCCATGCAAGAAGTACCCCCTCATATGACGTACTTTAGGTCTTACATTTGCGTCTTGCGAAATTTTATTCGCGAACTAGGGTGTACGCCATAAAGGTTCGCCCCATTCTGGATCTTAGATTTTTATGGATCTTAGATCATCTCTTGCTAAAGCTTCACATATTTTCATTCTGTTTTTGATATTTGTAACCTCGCATCTTCTCTTTTGTAAAATTTTTGCATTCATTCATCTCATTTCATTCATACATTATTTCGCAACCTATTCTTTCTCAAGATCTCTTATGGGTAATACTTTTTAGGTATAATTTGTTCCATGGTCTACCAAGCCTCTGACCCACAACTCTACCTTCAGGATCCATCAATTTATATGCCCTTGTTCCAACTATCTCTTTAATGATATAAAGCTCGTCCCATTTTCTCGCTGGCTTTTCACCATTTTCTCGTTGATATATTGGTGTTTCTCACAACACTAAATCACCTGGTTGAAATTCACGCTTTTTGACACGTTTATTATACTCTCGTGCTAATCTTCGCTGGTAATTCTCCATATGATGTAGTGCTCTTTCTCTCTTTTCTTCTAATTCATCAAGCTTGGTTAAAATCATACCCACACTAAAAAAATTCTCCCATGCCTCTCTCTTTGTTGTGGGAATAACAACTTCTGTTGGTAACACAGCTTCAACTCCATATGTTAAACAAAAAGGTGACATTCCAGTAACTTCTCGCCTAGTTGTGTTGTATGCCCAGACTGCATTATGTACTTGTTTGCACCAAGCTCTATTATGTCCTTCTAATTTCTTCTTCAATATGTCTGCGATTATCTTATTTGTTGCTTCTGCTTGCCCATTATCCTGTGGATATAGAGGAGTGGACTTTCCATACTTTATCTTAACTGCATTGAGCAACATTTCTATGTTCTGCCCTTCAAACTGTTTCCTATTATCATATACCAATTGTGCGGGAACTCCAAATATGCAAATGATATTTTCAAATATGAATGTAAAAACGTCTTTGTCGCGAATATGTTGTACTGCCTTTACTTCTGCCCATTTTGTGAAATAATCTGTTGCGACAATTAAGTATCTTTTTTGTCCAGATCCTGGTAAGAATGGTCCCACAATATCTAAACCCCATTTCCCAAAGGGCCATACACTTGTTGAAGATGTTAATGGTGCTCCAGGTGCATGTATTTTCTTTCCGTGCCGCTGACAATCTTCACAACGCCTTGATATTTTCTTTGCATCTTCGTGCATATATGGCTAGTAATAACCTTGCATTTTTGTTATGTATGCCAAAGATCTTCCTCCGTTGTGATTGCCAGCATCCCCACTATGTAACATTTTTAGCACCTTTTCTCCTTCTTCCCGTGTCAAACACCTAAGTGATGGTCCATTAAAATATTTTAAATACAATATCCCATCTCTTAATTCATAATTCGTTGTACGGCTCTTTAATTTGTGTGCCTTTAATATGTTCCTTGGTGTTTCCCCTTTTGCCAAATATGCATGAAGTTCTGTTCTCCAATATGTGATTTCATTTATTTTCTCTTCTTCGCCACCTTCTATTATCATTACATCTAACTCTTCTTCTTCTTCTTCTTTTTCTTTGTTTACAAATAGTGATAGAAGGGTTTGTATCTTTATGCATCTCGTAGCGGGATCTGTCATCATACTTGAAATGAAAGCATAAGCATCTGCAAGTCTATTGTCTTTCCTCGATATATATCTCCACTTTATTTTTGGGATTTTTGCTGACAATTCTTCAACAAGTTTCTTGTATTTCTTCAAGGATGGTTCATTTGTAGTGTACTCTACCTTTTTTTGGCGAATGACTAGATACGAAACACTTGTAATTCTCATATTCTCCAATTTTATTTCTATTGCGAACTTTAGGGCATGCACCACAGCTTCGTATTATGTTTCATTATTAGTGGATGCGAACTCTAATCTGAAGGAAAAAGCCATTTTGTTTCGTTATGGAGAAATCAGGACAATCCCAACTCCATTACCTTCCCCATTTGATGACCCATCTACCAATATTTCCCATCTATCAGATTCTGTTAACAGATCTTTTGGGTTCCCATGTTCTTCTTCTACATCCATCATTTCTTCCACAGCTTCATCATCTTTTAAGGGAAATTCTGCTAAGAATTCTGCAACAACTTGTGATTTTGGTGAAGATAATATTTCATACTTAATTTTGAAATGTCCCACTTGTGCATTCCATCTCTCTACCTTGCCTGACCTTTTTGAATTCTTCATCACTGATTAAATGGGTACCTTTGTCAACACCTTTACTTTATGTGCTTGAAAATATATGTGAAGCTTGAACGTTGCGTAAACTAATGCCAGAATTAGTTTTTCGATTTTTGAATAATTTCTTTCTGTGGCATTGAATGTTTTATTGATGTAGTAAATTGGTTTTTCAACTCCTGCGTCATTTCTCAACAGCACAACACTTAATGCATGCAAAGTTGTCGCAAGATAGATCAATAGTTCTTCTCCTGGTTCTGATTTTTGTAAAATGGATATATTCATCAGATGTTCTTTTATTCCATGGAAAGCTTTCTCACATTCTCTGGATCAACTTTTATTCCATGGAAAGCTTTCTCACATTCATCAGATGTTCTTTTATATTCATCTGTCCATCTGAATTTTGTCCCCTTTTTGAGCATGTTGAAGAAATGTTTACATTTGTCTGAAGATCGCGAAATAAATCTTCCCAGCGAAGCCAAGAGTCCATTTAACTTCTTTACATCTTTCACCGTCGCTAGTGTTGGCATATCACGAATTGCTTGCACCTTCTCTGGATCAACTTGTATTTCTTCTTTTGATACAATGTAGCCTAAAAATTTTCCTAACGCAACCCCAAAAATACACTTCTCTGGATTTATCTTGATGTTAAAATGCCGCATTTGTTCAAAAATATCCTTCAGATCTTGTACATGGTATTTGGCTTCTTTACTTTTTATTAACATGTCATCTACATACACCTCTAATGTTTTGTGTATCCACTTTGCAAACACCTTCTCCACCATCCTTTGATATGTTGCTCCAGCATTTCGCAGACCAAGTGGCATTTTTGTATAACAGTATAATCCTCTTGGTGCGAAAAAAACAGTATGCTCTTGATCTTCTTCAGCGAGAGGAATCTGATTGTAACCTTTGTACCCGTCTAGAGAAGATATTCTATCATTTCCCGCCGCTAACTCAACCATTTGTGGAATATCTGGTAATGGAAAGCTGTCTTTCAGACACACTTTATTTAGATTAGTAAAGTCTATACAAATTCTTATCCCTTTATTTTTCTTTGGGACCACAACCATGTTGGCTATCCACTCCGGATATTTATCTTGTCTTATAATTCCTGCATCAAGCATCTTCTGTAACTCTTCTTCTATTTGGGGATGATATGTTGTTGCGAATTTTCTTATTCTTTGTTTGAATGGTCTTGCATTTTTGTAAATTTCCAACTTATGACACGCCAAAGATGGATCTATTCTTTGCATCTCATCCATGTTCCATGCGAAAATATCTTTATAATATCGCAAAAGACTCATAGTTATTTCTTCTTCATCTGCCTCCATTTTGGTCCCAATCCTTAGCATTTTGGATTCTTCTTTAGTTCCAACGTTCACTTTATTTGTTGGTTCCGCTGCGGTGTAACTGGCCTTTGGTTCTCCCATGGGTGTTGGTTCTTTCATCTCCCTCGCAAGTTCATTTCCTTCTTCTAAAATTTCGCTGGGTATTCCTCTTCCTTCTTCTGCTCTTATCATGTAAGTTCTAAATTCTTCTTCTTTCTTCTCCTCTTTCGCCATTTTTCTGCGAGTTTTTCTCCTCATTGCTCGTCCTTCATAACACCTTACTTCAATTTGATAACATAATTTCGCACTATCAGTATCTCCTTTAATTTCACCTATTCCGCTAGGCATAGGAAATTTGATGCATTGATGTAATGTTGATGGTACATCTTTAATTGCGTGTATCCATGGACTTTCCAATAGTATGTTGTATGGCGATTCCATATCCACCACACAAAGTGTTACATGTGTTTCAATTTCTCCTAAAGAAATTCGCACCAGTATTTCCCCTTTCGGTCTTGTTGTAGATTTTCCAAATCCATGAACATGATATGTTGGTTGAGTCATTTCTTCATCTTTGTATCCCATTCCTTTATATGCATGATAAAACATTATATCCACTGAACTTCCTTTGTCCACCAAAGTTCTATTTACCGCCAATTCTTCCATGGTTTTTGCGGATTTTATCTTTTCTTTCCGTGTGGTTACTGTGATTACCAAAGGAGATGTGTGGCTCAAATTTTCCCTTGGTATTTCTGCTATTGTAAATGTAATTTTCTGTTTTTCCCAATCCTTCAAGGGTGATATCTTCTCCACCATCATGATTTTCTTTCCTTTCGAAATCTCGTTTATGTATTCTCCCTCTGATGTTTTCGTGAAATTCATTGATCATTGTTTTTGTAATTAAACTACACTCCAATCTCCTGTTGCATTCCTTGATTTTAACCTTCTCTTCCTTAATTGGTTTATTGGTTTGTGTCATCATTTTCTTGACCTCAATTTCCTTAATAACAATCTTTAACCTTGTTTTTCCACAATTTTAAACTTTCAATTCTTGTTTCTAGGGTCATTATGTAGTAGCAGGAAATCCCACACTACACCCCTCACAAGATTCCATACAATCAAGTCATTTCAAGATGAACAATCATAATCTTTATTGATTAATCTCACAAATTTTACAAGAAAGGAAAAGAAATGAAACTATGAAATTAACAACTGTTCTAGACTTTCTCTCTCCTTATGACTTGCTCAACACTTCGAAAAATATATCTTTCTTCCTTACGTCGATTTAACTCTTTATATAGGATATTACATAGTGGATGACAGCTAAGCTTTCCTTTAATTTCGGATCTGACATGCGGTATTTCACAAGCTTTTAACGTCAATCTTCGCAAACTCTCTATATTTCGCAGGATCATCACACTTTTCTCGTTTTTAGGATGTCGTCATCTGTTACGTCATTTTTGATGTTAGTCTGTGATGGCATCGCCGTATTGTAAATGAAGATTTCGTAGGAGCGTTATTGGTGCGATATTTTGTTCCTACAGCTTATCTTCCGGAGTGCGCATAGATTGCACTGCTTTGAGCTGTGAAGATGGCGCCCCTTTGGATGTCCGACTATTTTTTTTTCCGATCCTCATTTGGGTTTCGACGAGAGACTTCATCTGGTTGATGCTGATTTTTCGGCTGCCGTGTAAGCTCATTGTTATTGCTTAGCATCCATTTCTATTTAGGGTTTCTACAGTATATATGCTGGTGCAATTAGGTTGTCCTTCTTAGTTCAAGACAAATATTTTCTCTATTGAATCCATATTTCCTTCATCATGTCGAGCAGAAGGGAATTGTCTTCGAGTCAGCCTGGTTCTTCAGTCAAAATCAGGCAGCTTGCATCCAAAGTATGTCTCCAAACATCTCTTAATTTTCGAAATGATGAATCTTCCTTTTCCATAACATTTCTTCTCTCTTCTTTTCTTAGTGTGAAAAAATACCTGATTCTGATGACAACTCCCCCATCCAGATCATCCAAGTTAAGATGATCATACTGGTACGTTTTCATTGACCAATAGATATTTATTTGTTATCACCAGTGAGTGAGAATGAGAGAGTTTTTTTTTGTGCAGGGATATTCTTATGGAACATGTGTGACCGTTGTCGATGATGATGATCTGACTACCCCCCCCTTCCTTAGAATTCTAGCACACCAACCGCTGCAGATCTAGAAAATGCTAATTTGGGTATTTCTTTCCATGAATATCCCAATGCAGGTTTGTCATTCGAAATTCATATGAAGTGTTTATCTTCTAGTTTCCGAAACATTGGTAGATTCCTAGTGCGAAAGGAATTCGTGACTCTGTACACGAAAATATGGGGAAGATATGGCCATATCGCCACCAGGAATGTGGTGCAGCATTTCTCATATTCCTTGGTTACCACAGTGAACTATTTCATGCCCATGATTGTTGAAATAGAAGGCACATCTATCCACGATGTCATGGAATCAACTATTGAAATGTGGGAAAACATGGTGTCTACCTGTGAATCCCTTGAGTTCAACGTAAGTTGGATGCGGCATCGCCTTGACATTGTGAAGGTTGATAGAGCCGGTATCCTTGACAATGCCATTCTTGCCACAAAATCCATTTTGGAATAAGAGCAGGCTCTGACTGTGGAATCCCAAAAGGTAGAAAAGGCAATCCAGTACTTGAAGAGTAGGACTGAAAGATATCAAAACAGGTTGAAGATGATGCTTTCAAGGAACTACAATCTATTATATGGAATTTTATGAGTTATGTAGTTGTGAGACACCTGGTTTTCCTTCTGGTTCTCAAATGTTTTTTTTTTTTTGTATTGGTTTTAGAGAAATAAGAAAATTTTCATTAATATGCTTCAATTAAATGAAATTTGATAACTGGGATGTGAAGGAAATGTAAAATTTCCTGGCTAGCCGTGCTATGAGACGGCGAGGGGTGGGGTAAGAGTTAGGCGTAGTATGCCTTGAGCTATTTTCCATTGATGATTGCTTCCAATTTTATTAGAGCATTGCTCGGTCGAACTCGCATGCATTGCTATCTCAAGCATGTTTGTCAATGTTAGTGATCAAAACTATAAGTCTTGATTTCTAGTCTACTATAGATAAGGTCCCGCACTAGGATAGAAAATGTAGTTGAGCTCAAGAACTCCATGGAAATCATCATACAAGACGAAGGACTACTCAAGGAACTGGTGGATCTTCATCGACTAAAAGGTATGTGGAGACTTGAACTTATCTATCACTCAAAGGTCTATCTACTCTATCTTCTATCTTGAGATAAAAGTCGTATTAATATATAGAGTAAGATTATACACATTTGATATTTCGAGCCGAGTATATCTCGCCTATCTATTTCTCAAAATATGTGTTGGTAAAGCTTTTTCTTTAGCCAAGTTCATCTTTATCTAGTGACGAAAGTCATGTTAAGTTTCAGTCACTTTAAAAATTGCTCTGACGAAAAATGGTTTGTAAATAATAACTATATAACGTCCTCTGCGAATGTTTCAATGATTGAAATGATATTTTAGACAATATAACCAATTAAGGATATAAGCATTATTGTGGAAACACATATGTGTATAAGTCCTTATTCCTTGAACCAAAGTTTGCGAACTTTGTTGATCAAGAGAACCGGAGAAGTGTGTGAGCTTCAGTCCGCGAACTGGCGAAGTTCTCAAACCCGAGAATTTCTGCTGGAGTTTGTGAACTCCATCCGGGAGCTTAAGTTCGCGGACAGGAGTAGGTTATGTCTAAAAACGATGTTTGTGAACTCATCTCTATAAACTAAGGAATGCTATTTCAAACCGTGGCTATATAGTTCATGAACTGATTCGAGTGAATCAAATTGTTTTTGCTTCAATTGTGTATTGTGTAGTACATAAATATCTAAGCAATTGAAAAACTCTCTAACTAGTTCATTTGAGTCATTTGAACTAGTTATGGTGAAGAAGAATATGGTTGATATGAAAGTTATCATATGGCTAACCATTTGGTTAACTATTGTTGAACCAACTAATGTACAAGTTTGGGTACGGTTTTCACAAGTCTACAAATTTGTATTACATGTGTGTATAACAAGCTATGTTTTTGATCTAACAGTTGATAAATATTAGCTTGAATATAATCAGGTTTTCATCTAACGGTGAATATTAAATGCTTTGTTACCAAGATAACATTGATTGCAAACCATGATTTGAAAGAATATATAAGGGAGAACTCTAGCAAATGGGAAACCTAATCCCCACATATTATGTGTGATACTAGTTGTGCTAAGCTAGAGTCGATTCTCCTTTAACCTTTTGTTTATTCTTATTAACCAGGTTAACGACTTAAAGACTTCATTGGGATTGTGAAGCCAGACCGATACTACTTTTATCGTAATTGTGTGATATGATCTTGTTGTATCTCTCGTACAAGTACAATTGTAATAATTGGCTTGATATTTCTATCTCTGATAGGAAAGACATAAAAGTAGTCACAAACATCTTCGTCTCATCGTTTGTGATTCCACAATATCTTTTTTCGCTGCGTCGAGTAAGACTATTGTGAGGTGATTGATAAAGTTGAGCTGTTCTTCGGGAATATAAGTCTGGTTTTATCAATTGGTTCATGCTCACCCTGATTTATCAAAATATGGAAAAAAACTTGTTGGTATATTCGTGGGAGACGAATTTATCTATTACCATAGAATTTTCTGTGTGATACAGATTGGTTTATTAAAGTTTTCGACTTTGGGTCATAGCAACTCTTAGTTGTGGGTGAGATCAGATAAGGGAATCAAGTATGTAGTATCCTACTGGGATCAGAGGCATAGGAGCATAAATATACCTTGGATTAGTGTGAG
The DNA here is from genome assembly GCA_023529315.1 of Papaver bracteatum. Lineage (NCBI taxonomy): Eukaryota > Viridiplantae > Streptophyta > Magnoliopsida > Ranunculales > Papaveraceae > Papaver > Papaver bracteatum. The sequence goes on from JAJJWX010004597.1 coordinate 58,845, forward strand.
ATTTATTTGGGTTCAACTACAGTCCATACCGAAGTTAGCTTGGAGTAGGCTAGTGTTTGTAGCGGCTTAATACAGTGTATGTTTAATCTGGACTAGGTCCCGGGGTTTTTCTGCATTTACGGTTTCCTCGTTAAAAAAATTATGGTGTCTGTGTTATTTCATTTTCCGCATTATATTGTTTATATTAATAATTAAAATAATACAGGTTATGCGTTGTTGTTCAATCAATTAGAATATCCGACCTTTTGGTTGTTGATTTAAATTGATTGACACTTGGATATTGGTCTTTGGTACCATCCAAGTTATTCCTTGTATTTGATTAAAGACTCGCTGATTCTCTTAGCTTGAGCAAATCAAAACAAGTGAGAGATAATAACTCCTTGAGATATTTCTATCTGGATTGAGTCTGACTGTCTAGTTGATTCTCTAGAAATAAACTCGGAGTTTGTCCATACAGATTGCTAATTCGAAATATTGGGTGTGGTTGTTAGACCCCCGCTTTTTCAATTGGTATCAGAGCAGGCAAACATGTTCAAGACCTTATAAGTCTATGTTTGTAGCGATCTGACTATATGGACAATATAGTCTCTTATAACGCTTCATCAGGTTTAAAAACCAATAGTAGAAAAAGTTCTGATAAACTGGCTTGTAGTTGAAGAATAACCTACAACTACACCCTCAATAGAATTAGTAAAAACTCAAGAAGTTCTTGATGATGAATAACAAATTTCTTATTAATGTTCTCAATTGATTACAAGGAAGTATCTAAATGGAATTAGAATAGTTACAACTTTCTCTATTCTCTTTCCTAAGATATTTTCTAACACTCACTAAAAGAACCTCCCGAATTTTACATTTGAACTCCTATTTATAGTAAAATTTATACAGCTGTATATGAATTGCGAAGTATCGCAACTCATACTCGCAACATTATTCCATCCTCGCAAAACTTCATATTTCTCCGCGCTACTTCTATCATCGTATCATTTTATATTTCTTTTCTCCTTTATTTATTACGATACTCGTGAACTATTATCCTGCGATATTCAGTACCTACATCTTGCCTCTTCTCATGTCAATTCTACGAAGAAGAAATGATCGTGAGAACATAACCGTTACTTAGTATTTTTAAATTTGGACACGTCTTTTGTAACCGTTCTTTTCTATTTATTCCCTTATATAACTCCTTTATATTCTCTTCCTTTTCTTCTTCTTATTTCCGCAATTATATCTTCTACTCATACTCTCTATTACTGTTTTCTCTGCAATTTTTCCTTCTACTATATCTTCATGAGTTCTCCAAGGTAATTTCCTTCTATCTCTGCGTATTTCATTTGTTCTCCTCTTTAATTTCTGTATAATTTGTTATCTGATTTTGGTTTATTTCAGCAAAATAACTCCTCAGATGAAATCTCAACTAAAAAATCCAAGCCCTAATCCACGAAGAAGAAAATCTGAGAATCAAAAGGTAGTTAAAATACTTTGCCTTCTTTCCTGAACAATATATTGTTGCCTCAGTTTTTAATCTACATTTTGATTCGTAGGTTAGCGAAAAACCAAACCCCGGTAAGAGATCTCGAATAACTAAACCCATACCATTAATTCCGATTGATGATTTCCTTCCTGAAGTTGATAAAGAATTTTCTTCTCCTCCTCGTGAAAATGCTTATTCACACACTCCTGCCTCTACTCCATTACCTACCTTTCAATCTCCCCTCAGTGTCAATTTATCAACACTTCTTCAAGATCAACCCTCACAAAATATTTCTTCAACTTCTTCTCTTGAACAACAACCCTCGCAAAATATTTCTTCAACTTCTTCTCTTAAAAAACCTATCTTGTCCCCAAATCCTTGGAGTGCTATTTCTCCAGACAATTTGCAGCTTGCTCTTATTCCTTCAAATTCTTCTCCTCTTCCTCAGGAAATTCGAGATGGTATTTATTCAACTTTCCGAATGTTATCTGAGATTTTGACCAATACTGCGAAGTCTACTAATGTTCGTTCGCAATATGAGTTTTGCGAAGTTCTAAATAATTTCGTCAATCCAGACATTTCTTCTCCACGTCAATCCTTGGAAAAACAAATTGAATTGCTTCGCCAGTCTTTGAAATCTTCTCAAGCAGAATGCGAGGATCTCCGTAAAGAGAATTATCATCTTCAAAATGATTCTCTCGACTGCGCGATTCTTCGCAAAAGAAATGATGAACTGAAAGGTATGATTGCTTATCTTCATATTTTCCCTTTTATTTACTTATATTCTTCATATGATTGAAACATCCATTAAAACCCATTCCCCTTTATAGAATCCATCCAGAAATGTAGAAGATTGGTACTTCACTATGAATCAGATGCAACAGAATATCGAACCAAGCATGAAAGCCTCTCAAACCAATTCTCCCATTTATCTATTCTTTACTCGTGTGCTCTTGACAACTTTGATGCTCTTTTTCAAGAGAATACTCAACTAATATATGATCGAAAATTCTTGAATGATGATATATCTCAACTTTTTTCTTCCTTAACTAAAGCTAATTTGAGAATAGAAACCTTATTAGAAGAGAACAAAACCTTATCAGAAGATAAATGTTCGTTTTTGAATACAATGATTGTTTCTTCGCAAGAATTAAAGACTCTTCAGAATAAATGTTGCGATCAAGAAAATCTTCTTTCTTTGTTGAAAGGTGAACTTGAGGAATTAAAGAAGTCTTCAGATGCTGAAAGAAATTCTTTTGTTATTGAGAAGAATTCTCTTATTAATAAGAATATAGTCTTGAGTGCTAAGAAGAATCAACTTGAAGAAGATTATTCGTCATTAAAAAATCTTAATGCCAAACTTGCGAAGGATAAAAATTTTCTCCTTTCTAAAGATCAAAAGCTTCAATCTCGACTTAAAGGATTAGTTGGTGATGGTTTTGATAATGCGATGAATCAGATGAAGAACTGTTGTCTATCTTTAACTCAATCTCTTACTTCGCAAAGAGAAGGTAGTCATTAAAATTTGACTGCCTCTGGTATATCTTTAAATTTCGTTATACTCGCAAATTTTATCCTTTGAATTTTGTTTTATTTGCAGAATCTGAGAACAACCTTCGTAATGCGAAAGCTGGATTAGAAGCCTCCTGTTCCGAGCTTCGTAAGAAAAATGCTTTGCTTTCTACCCGCTTAATCAACTCTCGTGACCGTGCTACTCGGAGATTCAACTATCTTGCTTATTCCAAAGATATCGAAGATACCAACCATCAAAAAGCTATACTTTGTGAAAGTCATCTGAAAGCTCAAGTCTTTACGAATAATATTCTCTTATCAAGAGCCTTGCCTCTTGTGAAAATTACTCCTCTGAAAATATCTGACGATGAAGTTGCTCGTGAGCCTGATAGTGATTTCGACTATGAGAGTGATGATGAAGATCTTGATGACGAGAAAGAATCTATTCCTCAAGGAGATGTTCCTGTTGCATATTCTTCAAAGGATGATATCTCGCAAAAAGTCGAAGGCTGCTAATGACCCTATTCATCTTAAAGATCCAGCACAGAGTGTTGATGAAGCATGATAACATTATTTTTTCAGTTTATCATTGACTCTCCTGTCCTCCTTTCTTTTGAATTCCTTCCCTTAGTTACTGTTGGTTTTCTTTTTGCGAACAATTCTATTTTTTAAGAAGTACATCTGATATTTTGCGAAGATGATTTATCCTTTCTTAAGAAGTATATCTGATATTTTGCGAAGATAATTTAACCTTTCTTTAATTAAATTTGCCCCACTTGATCATATGAAGAGAAATAATATATAACTCACAAATAAAGCTTAGTATCTCCTTTTCCCCCTATTATTTCTCTTTAAATGATTAAACATTGTTTGAAGTATTAGAATATCTGCCTCGATTTATCTTACGAAGTTTCAACTTGTTACAATTGTAAATAAGAAATCCTCCCTTTTAAGTATAAGAAATAAAATATATGAAATATCCTTTATAAATATACTACATATACAATACCTTTGAAGAAGTACTCAATCCGTCAAATGAAGAGATATAAGAAGTATTAGAAGTACTCGATCCACCAAATGAAGAGATATAAGAAGTATTAGAAGTACTCAATTCACCAAATGAAGAAATATAAGAAGTATTCAATTTGTGAATAATTACGTAACATATGACAAAGTATAATGATTATTTAACCTTTACCAAATGAAATATCCGTTGAAGAAGTATAATAAATATGAGATATTCTTGAAGAATTATAAGAAGTATTCAACACTTGGAGAAATATTCAATATATGGAGAAGTATAAGAAGTATTTAATTCTCATAACATTTTACGAGTATGAACTTATTTGTATTTGATTACTATCAAAATCGCATCTTTTGTTAAGCCTTTGTGAAAATTCCTCAATGAAGTTATCTTCTTTGATAGGACTTCTTGTAAAAATTCTTCAATGGTATTGATGAAGCTGTCTTCTCTTCAAAACTTTATGATGTATATTCTTGTAAGATTTCTTCAATGATATCGACGAAGTTGTCTTTTTTTCAGATCTTCATAATGTATATTCTTGTATAATTTCTTCCATGGTTTTGATGTAATGAATTTCATGAATTGATGTGGTCTTATCATGCCTTCCTAAGTAAAGGTCTTATTTTGCCACCTCTTTTGTAGCGACAAAATCGCAGGACGTTCTTACACTTTCATGCAAAAACCCATTGATCTTGCCTTATCTTTTTTGTATAGTATTTTAGCCTCTTCAGGAAGTGTTGCGACAATATGACATGTCTAAATATTCTTGCGAACGTAAAGCCCCATGACATTGCCGTCTTGCGATGAAATCGCAGGACGTCTCTACACTTTCATGTAGTGACCCATTGATCTTATCTTAACTTCTTTGTTTCATTCTGCAAGTTCTTTTTGTATGTTTTTTTTTTTTTTTTTTTTAGAATGCTCGCAGAACTTCATTTGTTGCACAAATATGACAAGCCTTTATGTTCTCGCAAACAAGAAGCCTCGTGACATTTGCGTCTTATAGCACGTATCAGCTCCCTAATGGAGGGTGCTGCCCTTTATCTTCCCCCTGGTTTCCCCTTCAAGGAAGCGTACATCGACCATACAAGGTTAGCTCTTCCCATCCGGTTCTGCCAACAACCAGCTTTTGATCGCAACCTCTTATCCTTTTTGCCTATAGGGCTTATAGTTATGAGGTTGCACCCTATGGGGTATCTTTGGGCCAAGTGCATCATTTTCCAAGACTTGTCAAAAATGGCAGATGTGGTTCAACCTCACCCGGCACTCTTGACTCAACCGTGTACCTCGGCGCCTTAATCGTTTTCTGCACTTATTGGGAAAGACAGTATGCCTTAGTCGCCCAACCTAAAATCTCTTACACCGCATTTTATATTGCGTAATGTCGCTAGATTAGGTGAGAATCCAAGGTGTCTAACCCGGATAGGTACCCCATTATTGGGTTGTACCCCTAAATTTTTACCATGTACTAAGGGCCCTTGGTGGTGTTCCGGTTACCCTTAGCCACGTTTAGGTACCCCCTTAAATGACGTACTTTAGGACTTTGCCTCTTACGAAATATAGCTTCGCGAACTAGGGTGTACGCCACAAAGGTTTGCCTGTATAAAAATTTCTGCGGCTCTCTTTCTTTTTTGGAGGCTGATCACAGATTACGGTCTTTTATTTGCAAATTAATGAAAGTTTAATCAATGTAACTTTTCCCAATTTCCTGCGAGCAAACAATATTCGTAAAAATTTTCATGAGTTTTATGGATAATACCTTTTCAAATATAGTCTGTTCCAAGGTTTACCAAGCCTTAAACCCATGTCTCTCCCTTCTGGATCCATCAGCCGATAAGCTACGCTTCCTACAACTTCTTTAATAACATATGGTCCATCCCATTTTGGTGCTAATTTTCCTCCATTTTCTTTTTGATATGGAGGTGTTTCTCGCATGACCAAATCACCTGGTTTATATTCACATTCAATGACTCTCTTGTTGTATTCTCGAGCTAATCTTTCCTGATAAATCTTCATATGGTGCAACACCTTTTCTCTTTTTTCTTCCAAATCATCCAATTCACTTAATATTACTCCCGCACTTAAATTTCTTTCCCAAGCTTTTTTCTTTGTTGTCGGAATTACAACCTCTGTGGGTAATACTGCTTCTACTCCATATGTTAGACAATAAGGAGACATTCAAGTTGCTTCTCTTCTAGTTGTATTGTATGCCCAAACTGCGCTAGGTACTTGCTCGCACCACCCTTTGAGATGTCCTTCTAATTTCCTTTTGATTGTATCTGCGATTGTTTTATTTGTTGCTTCTGCTTGTCCATTAGCTTGTGGATATAACGGGGTTGACTTCCCACATTTTATCCTAAAAGCACTGAGTAACATCTCTATATTCTTCCCCTCAAATTGTTTTCCATTATCAGATACTAGTTGTGCTGGAACCCCGTACCTGCAAATGAGGTTCTCAAATATGAATGTAAAAACATATTTATCACGAATATGCTGTACTGCTTTTACTTCTGCGAGCTTCGTGAAATAATCTGTTGCAACTATCAAGTATCGCCTTTGTCCAGATCCAGGTATAAATGGTCCAACAATGTCCAACCCCCATTTACCAAAAGGCCAGCAGCTTGTTGAAGAAGTTAATGTGGCCCCTGGTGCATGAATTCTTTTACCATGTCGTTTACATTCCTTGCATCTTCGTACGAACAATTTTGCGTCTGTATGCATATAAGGCCAGTAATATCCTTGTATCTTTTCTCTATATGCTAGAGATCTTCCCCCACTATGATTGCCAGCTTCTCCTCCATGTAACATCTTCAATATCTTTTCTCCTTCTTCGCGAGTTAAGCATCTGAGAGGTGGTCCATTGAAAGATTTTCTATATAAAATTCCTTCTCGCAACTCATAGTTTGTTGCACGACTCTTTAATTTATGTGCTTCTAGTCTGTTCCTGGATATTTCTCCTGTTGTGAGATATGCATGAATTTCTTTTCTCCAATCTGCGATGTTGTTTGATAACTCTCTTTCTACTTCCATCGCAACAGCTTCCTCAATTTCTTTCTCTTTGTCCACTGATGGGTGTTGAATTGTCTGTATTTGGATATTTCTTGTATTTGGATTTGTCATCATGCTTGGAATAAATGCAAAAACATCTGCGAGATGGTTATATTTTCTGGATATATGTCTCCATTTTAATTTTGGTATCTTCGCAGATAATTCTTCAACGAGTTTCTTGTATTTCTTCAAAGAAGATTCATTTGTGGTATATTCCCCTTTAATTTGGAAAATCACTAACTGTGAATCACTTGTTATCCTTATACTTTCGAGTTTCTTTTCTATTGCGATCTTTAATGCATGCACTACAGCTTCGTACTCTGTTTCATTGTTCGTGGATGCAAATTCTAGTCTGAATGAGAATGTTGTTCTTTCTCCTTCTGGTGAAATCAACACGACTCCAATTCCATTTCCCTCACTATTGGATGATCCGTCCACTAGAATTTCCCATCTATTCGGTTCTGTTAAAAAGTCTTTTGGATTTCCAAATTCTTCTTCAACATCCATCATTTCCTCTACTGCTTCATCTTTTTCCAAAGGAAATTCTTCCAAAAAATCTGCGACGACTTGTGATTTTTGCGATGACAACACTTCGTATTTTATCTTGTAATGATTTACTTGTGCATTCCACCTTTCTATTCTTCCTGACCTTTTTGTGTTCTTCATGATTGATTCAATTGGGACTTTGGTTACCACTTTTATCACATGTGCTTGAAAGTATATTTGTAACTTGAATGATGCATAAACCAGGGCTAAGATTAACTTCTCCATTTTAGAATAATTCTTCTCTGCTGCATTAAAGGTTTTACTAATGTAGTAAATGGGCCTTTCTACTCCTGCATCTGCTCGCAACAGAACTGCACTTAGAGCATATGGATTTGTTGCGAGGTATACCAATAATTCTTCGTCTCTCTCTGGTTTCTGTAGTATAGATGTATTTGCGAGGTATTCTTTGATTCCTTGAAAAGCTTTTTCACATTCATCAGTCCACTTGAATTTTGCTCCCTTTTTAAGTATGTTGAAAAAATGTTTGCATTTATCTGACATTCGCGAAATAAACCTTCCAAGTGAAGCCAATAGTCCATTTAGCTTTTGTACTTCTTTTACCGTTGCAGGTGTTGGCATGTCACGAACTGCTTGGACCTTTTCTGGATCAACTTGTATTCCCTCCTTTGATACTATGTATCCCAAGAACTTTCCAGATGAAACCCCAATTATACATTTCTCAGGATTTAATTTGATGTTGAACTTTCTCATCTGCTCAAATATTTCCTTAAAATCTTGCACATGGTCTTTAGCTTCCTTGCTTTTTATCAACATATCATCTATATATACCTCCAAAGTTTTATGTATCCACTTCGCGAATACATCTACATATTTCTTTAGTTGGTTCAGCTGCAACATAGCTTGAACTTTGCTCCCCCATAGGTGTTGGTTCTTTGATTATTTTTGCTGGTTCCCCTTCTTTTTCTGGAATTTCATTTGGTATACCTCTCCCTTCCTTTGCTCTTATTGTATACACTCGGAATTCTTCTTCCTTTTTTGTTTCCTTCGCAAGTTTCCTACGAATCTGTTTCTTTCTTGCTCTTCCTCCGTATTGCGTTACTTCAATTTGATAACAAAATTTTGCACTATCAAGATCTCCTTTTATTTCTTGTATTCCATTTGGTGTAGGAAATTTGATTTTTTGATGTAATGTTGAAGCAACAGCTTTGATCGCATGAATCCACGGCCTTCCTATCAGCATGTTATATGGAGATTCCATATCTATCACACACAAGATTACATGTGTTTCGATTTCTCCCAGTAATATTCGCAGCACGATTTCCCCTTTAGATTTTGTTGTAGATTTTCCTAATCCACGAATAAGACATTTTGAATTTGTGATTTCTTAATCTTTAATTCCCATCCCCTTAAGTGCATGATAGAATATGATATTAACAGAACTCCCTGTATCAACCAGAATTCGGTTTAATTTCCATTTTTCTACAGCTTTCTTATCTTCTAGCATGATCGGCATTGTGATTACCAATGGTGAAGTGTGGTTCAAGTCTTCATTTGGAATTTCTGCTACTGAAAATGTGATTTTTTGCTTTTCCCATTCTTCTAAAGTTGTTACCTTTTCTTCCTCCATGATCTTTCTTCCTCTAAAATCTCGCTTGTATATTTTTCCCTTCATATTATTATGAAATTCATCAATCATTGTCTTTGTGATCATATTACATTCTTCTTTTTTGCAATCTCCATCTACTGACTTCATCTGATCTTCAAATTTTCCACAATTCCCTCAAATTTAGGCTACCACAATTCTCAAGTTCCCTGTTTCTAGCGCCAATTATTTAGTTGCAGAATAACCTACAACTACACCCTCAATAGAATTAGTAAAAACTCAAGAAGTTCTTGATGATGAATAACAAATTTCTTATTAATGTTCTCAATTGATTACAAGGAAGTATCTAAATGGAATTAGAATAGTTACAACTTTCTCTATTCTCTTTCCTAAGATATTTTCTAACACTCACTAAAAGAACCTCCCGAATTTTACATTTGAACTCCTATTTATAGTAAAATTTATACAGCTGTATATGAATTGCGAAGTATCGCAACTCATACTCGCAACATTATTCCATCCTCGCAAAAATTCATATTTCTCCACGCTACTTCTATCATCGTATCATTTTATAATTCTTTTCTCCTTTATTTATTACGATACTCGTGAACTATTATCCTGCGATATTCAGTACCTACATGGCTATTCTCCAGAAAAGGTTGGATGAACAAATACGGATCAACTCTGATCTTGTTTCAAAAATTGCAATACTTAAGGATTTGAAACCCATTATGAACCCTTTAATGGATATGAGTAATTCCAGTAGTATCTCTCAGGAGAACGGTCATATATCAGCTAATAAACAACGAGAAAATGTTGTGAATACTGATATGACTCAGAACTGTTCTGCCAAACTAAAAGGTATTGTCCCATGTTTTTTTTTTTTTTTTGTGATTCTTCGAATCACTTTCAACATAATTGTGTGTCTTTTCAAATGAGATTGAGAATTTCAAGTAATCTTCATAAGAGAACTAGACAACTCGTTGAATATCTAAAAACACATACAAAACTATTGGGAAATTCTAAACAGAATAGTACGAATAGTATGGGATCTTTTTCTTTAAAATAAACATCACCCTTTCAATGGTTTCTTGACAGTAGATGTAGTAGACATATGACATGAGACCTTACTTGGTTTGTTTCTTCAGACGACTATGAAGGAGGACCAGTAACATTCAGTGATGGGATTTGTTGCTACATAAGCAAAAAGGGAACGATCAAATTACCTGGCGTACCTGAAATTCATGATGTAGTCTACGTAAAAGGTATGACTGCAAATCTCTTATCTATTAGTCAAATTTGTGACAAAGGCCATCGAGTTGTCTTCAATGCAAATGGATGTGACATTGTAGACAAAACTGGGAAAGTAATTTTTCAGGGAATTCGTGGTAAAAACATCTGTTATCTTCTTGATACTCAGTTCAACAATTGTTGCAATTTGACTAAGGTGGAATATGCACATCTTTGGCATGAACGTTTTGGTCATATAAATTGTCATCTTCTAACTAAGATCATTAACAAAGAACTTGCTAGAGGCGTTCCTAAAATCAATGCAAAGATTGAAGGTGTATGTGGTGAAAAAGCGGGGGTCTAACAACCACACCCAATATTTCGATTAGCAATCTGTATGGACAACTCCGAGTTATTTTCTAGAGAATCAACTAGATAGTTAGACTCAATCAAATAGAAAATACTCAAGGAGTTATTATCTCAATATCTCAATTTGATTTACTCAAGAAAGTACAATTCACGAGTCTTAATCAAAGAGAGATAACTTGGATGGTACCAAAGACCAATATCCAAGTGTCAATCAATTTAAATCAACAACCAATAAGGTCGGATATTCTAATTGATTGAACAATGCACAACCTGTATTATTTTAATTATATAAAAATATAATGCGAAAAAAAAAACACACAAACACCAGAATTTTGTTAACGAGGAAACCGTAAATGCAGAAAAACCCCGGGACCTAGTCCAGATTAAACATACAATGTATTAAGCCGCTACAAACACTAGCCTACTCCAAATTAACTTCGGTCTGGATTGTAGTTGAACCCCAATCAATCTCACACTGATCTAAGGTACTGTTATTCTCCTACACCTCTGATCCTAGCAGGATAATGCGCACTTGATTCCCTTAGATGATCTCACCCACAACCAAAAGTTTCTATGACCCAAAGTCGAAGACTTTAATAAACAAATCTGTCTCACACAGAAAACACTACAAGATAGATAAATTCATCTCCCACTAATAAACCAATGAGTTTTGTTCCGTCTTTTGATAAATTAAGGTGAACAAGAACCAATTAATAAAACCAGACTTATATTCCCTAAGAACAACTCAGTTTTATAAATCACCTCACAATAAACTTAATCGACACAGCGAAGAAGATTATTGAGGAATCACAAACGATGAGACGAAGATGTTTGTGATTACTTTTATATCTTGCCTATCAGAGATATAAATCTCAATCCAATTATTACAATTGTACTCGTACGATAGAAACAACAAGATCAGATCACACAACTACAAGAAAAGTAGTATTGGTCTGGCTTCACAATCCCAATGAAGTCTTTAAGTCGTTAACCTGGTTTTAGAAGAAACAAACCAAAGGTTAAAGGAGAATCGACTCTAGCTTCTCAAACTAGTATCACACAGAATGTATGGGGATTAGGTTTCCCAGTTGCTAGAGTTATCCCTTATATAGTCTTTCAAATCAGGGTTTGCAATCAATGTTAGCTTGGTAACAAAGCATTTAATATTGACCGTTAGATGAAAACCTGATTAGATTCAAGCTAATATTTCTCAACTGTTAGATCAAAAACTTAGCTTGTCATATACATATGTACTTGACGATTTTGGGTTTGTGTAACCATACCCAAACGTGTACAATAGTTGGTTCAATACTAGTTAACCAAATGGTTAGAAAAATGATAACTTTCATATCAACCATATTCTTCTTCACCATAACTATCCAAATGTACTACACAAGACACAATTGAATCAAAAACGTTGTGATTCACTCGAATCGATTCATTAACTATAAATCCATGATTTGCAATAGCATTCCTTATTTTATTAAGATAAGTTCACAAACATCATTTTAGACATAACCACTTAAGTTCGTGGACTCAAGTTAACCGGTTAGAGTTCACAAACTCCAGCAGAAATTCTGGGTTCGAGAACTTCTGTCAGTTCGCGGACTGAGTTCGCGGACTGAAACCGAGCTACAACTCCAACAGAAATTCTCGGGTTCGAGAACTACACACGTTCGCGGGCTGAGTTTGCTGCTCAAGTTCCGGTTTCACTTGATCAACAAAGTATGCAAACTTCGGGTCAAGTGCTAAGGACTTATACATATATGTTTTACCACAACAATGTTTATATCCCCCAATGGTTATATTGTATAAACTCTCATTTTAATCATTGAAACATTCTCAGAGGGCGTTATATAGTTGTTATTCACAAATTATTTTTCGTCAGAGCGATTTCCAAAATAATTAAAGCATAACATGACTTTCGTCACTAGGTAAAGATGAACTTGGCTAAAGCGAAAGCTTTACCAACACATATTTCGAGAAATAGATAAGCAAGATATACTTAGCTTGAAATATCACATATGTATATTCTTAGTATATATAGTAATACGACTTTTGTCTCAAGATAGGAGATAGAGTAGATAGACTTTTGAGTGATAGATAAGTTCAAGTCTCCACATACCTTTTAGTCGATGAAGATCCACTGGTTCCTTGAGTAGTCCTTCATCTTGTATGATGATTGCCATGGAGTTCTTGAGCTCAACTACACTTTCTATCCTAGTTCGAGACCTTAGATATAGTAGACTAGAAATCAAGACTTTATAGTTTTGATCACTAATATTGACAAACATGCTTGAGATAGCAACGCATGCGAGTTCGACCGAGCAATGCTCTAACATGTGGTGCCTATCAAAAGGGTAAACAAAAAAAAGTTCACCATAAATCATCTCGAGATATTCTCACTAAAGCTCCACTTGATTTAATTCATATGGATCTCTTCGGACCAATTCAACAACCTACAGTTGCTGGTAAGAAGTATGCTTTGGTTATGGTAGATGATTACACCAGATTCACTTGGGTTGCATTCTTATCTCATAAGAATAAAACCCTTGGGGAATTCAAGATTATTGTTAAAAGAATCCAGAACGAACAAGGTCGCAAACTAAATAAAATTAAGAGCGACCGTGGAAATGAATTCAAGGACACTAAGGTGTTTTAATTTTTCGACGAACAAGGAATCATTCAACAATATGCTCCACCTATTACTCCTCAAGCTAATGGAATTTCATAGAGAAAGAACAGAAATATTCAGGAAATGGCCAGGGTAATGCTCCATAACAAAAACTTACCCTTAAGGTTTTGGGGAGAAGTTGTCTTCACAACATGTTATTTGATCAACTGTGTATACCTACGGTCTAAAACCCTCAACACTCCGTATGAGTTGTGGTACGGTATAAAACCAAACTTGCAATATCTTAGAGTGTTTGGTAGTAAGTGCTACATTCTAAAAGATCGAGAACAGAGAGGGAAATTTGATACCAAAAGTGATGAAGGTATCTTCCTTGGCTATGCTTCTGATAGTCGTGGTTTCCGAGTATTTAATCTCCGAACCCAGGTCATGATGGAATCTGCTAATGTTATCATCGATGATATATGTAATCTTCATCATGATAATCCTCCTGTTGAATTGCCTCCAACTGAGACAATTTATAAATTCAGAGAAATACCAGAATCAGTTGAAGTTGTTCCAACTGTTACCGATCCTGATATCTCTAGTGATGAGGAGAAGAGCACTGATCAGGCTGCTCCTGACGAACAAGAACGTGTACCTCCATGACACCTTTGGGTTCAAAGGAACCATGATCCCAACAGTATTATTGGAGGAAGAGATTCTACAGCAAAAACAAGAGGACAACTTCAAAATATTTGCAATTTTGGTTGTTATCTATCACAAGTAGAACCAAGAAATATTGATGAAGCTATTAGCGATCCCACTTGGGTGAATGTAATGCATGAAGAGTTAAATCAATTTCAAAGACAATACGTATGGGAACTTGTAACTTGTCCCTCCAATGTTAATATTGTTGGTACTAAATGGATATTCAAGAACAAGTCTGATGAATTTGGCACAATCGTCAGAAATAAAGCCAGACTTGTCGCTCAAGGATATTCACAAATTGAAGGTATCGACTTTGACGAAACCTTTTCTCATGTGGCACGCCTTGAGTCCATTAGACATTTATTAGCTCATGCTTGTTTTTTCAAGGTTAAGATTTTCCAAATGTATATTAAATCCGCGTTCCTAAACGGAATTTTAAAGGAAGAAGTCTATGTTACTCAACCTAAAGGATTTGAGAATCGTGATTTTCCATATCATGCTCTTAAACTTAAAAAGGTATTTTATGGGTTGAAACAAGCACCTAGAGCCTGGTTTGAGAAACTTACCACATCTCTTATTAGGAAAGGTTTTTCAAGAGGTGTAGCTGATAAAACTTTGTTTACCAAATGGAGTGGGAAAGATGTTGTCATTGCTCAAGTTTATGTAGATGATATCATCTATGGGTCAAATTATGAGAATCTTGCAAAGCAATTCCAAGTTTCACTTGCAAGAGAATTTGAAATGAGCAATGTTGGTGAGTTGAAATTCTTTCTAGGATTACAAATTCAACAACATAAGGATGGGATTTACTTATCTTAAGAAAAGTATGTAAGGGATCTTGTGACAAGATTCGGCTTGGATAAGTCTTCTCCAAAACTGACACCTATGCCTACTACTGGTAAACTGCACATAGATGAAAAAGGAGTAAAAGTATATAAAATTGTATCGATCTATTATTGGAATCCTTTTATATCTTACAACTATTAGACCTGATATTTCTTTTAGTGTTGGTTGTTGTGCTAGATTTCAGGCTGATCCAAAGGAATCTCATCTTGCAGCTGCAAAAAGGATCATATGATATGTCAATCACACGGTCGGGTATGGTTTATCCTACACTTTTGATACTAACACTGACCTTTCTGCTTATTCTGATGCTAATTAGAAAGGATGTGCAGAAGAGAGAAAAAGTACATCAGGGGGTTTCTACTATGTAAGACGGAATCTTGTTGCTTGCCATAGCAAAAAACAAAATTCACAATCC
The DNA here is from genome assembly GCA_023529315.1 of Papaver bracteatum. Taxonomy (NCBI): domain Eukaryota; kingdom Viridiplantae; phylum Streptophyta; class Magnoliopsida; order Ranunculales; family Papaveraceae; genus Papaver; species Papaver bracteatum. The sequence continues at coordinate 74,195 of JAJJWX010004597.1, forward strand.
TTGTCTACATGCGAAGCAGAGTATATTGCTGCTGGGTCATGTTGTACTCAACTTATATGGATGAAACAAATGCTTGATGACTATGGATTTGATACTGGAATACTAAAGATATTTTGTGATAACTCTAGTGTGATTCGAATTACTGAGAATCCCGTTGAGCTCTCAAGAACAAAGCACATTGATATAAGGTACCACTTTATTCAAGATATTTATGAGAATGGTATCATAAATATGGAATTTGTGCCTTCAGAACAACAATTGGCTGACATTTTCACCAAGCCATTAGACACTGCCACTTTTCAACACTTACGACAGTCTATTTGTATTATTTTGGTTCATTAGTCATTTCCTTAACTCTTTCCCCCGTTTTTATCTCGAACTTTTGGGCAATTGAGTTGGAACTCCAGTATGTTTATTTCAAGTTGTGTTTGCTTCTATTTTTTTCTGTCAAAGTTGTCTGGTGTGTTGTCCAAAGAAATCCTTCTTTTCTTTTGAAATTAAGGTCGCTCTTGTTGTTCCTTAGGGAATGACATATCATGGGGGAGAGTTCTTTTTGAACTTGTGCTTAATTTCCAAATCTTTGTGGGGAGTACTGTAGTAGAAGGATTTCCCACACTACACCCCTATTAAGATCCTATAAAAATCTAAGTGAAACTAGTTGAATATTAAAGAATTAAACAACACTTTTATTATTTAGATCTCAGAAATGTTTACAAAAAATATTCAAACTCAGAATTACAACTTTATTTTCTGGAGTTTCTCTCTCCTCAAGGTTTTCTCAACTCTAAAAAATACATCATCATCATCTGGACTTACTTGAACCCTTTATATAGGAAATTACATTGTGGGTGACAGCTAAGTTTTCCCCTTCTTTCGGATATATTCTGCGATCTCATCGTGGTATTTACAATATTAATCTTCGCCAACTTTTGTAATCCTCGTGAAATAACACTCTCATAGCATGTCTCTTCAATCGTCATTTATTATGATGCTTCCTCGTGACGCTCGCCAAATGTTGCTGAAGAATCCTCACGACACTCTCGTGAATAATGTCATTTATACTTATAGGAATATTTGACCTTCTCGTGAAAGCGTTGTTCTTATCACGAGAATATCATTGTGGTGATATTCTGGTACTACATCTTGCCTCTTCTCATGTCTTTTCTGCGAAGAAGAAACGATCATGAGAATCTTTAATTATCGCAAGAATATCTGAACTTTTTTCTCCGGAGATATTCCGCTAATTCAGCTTTCTTTGTTAACACGTGTTGTAAATCTGTCCTTTTGTATTGACACGTCTCACATAATTTACTCCCTTCTTTGCCTATAAAAGGAAGAGTCGAATTTCATTTCTAGTTTTCTTCTCTTAACTCTCTTTCTTCTTTACTTAGTTTCTTTGCTTTTTGTTCTGCAACTTCTTCTCCTTCTCATTCTTCTGCTACTGTAATAATGGAGTCCTCGAGGTATATTTTTGATAATGGTATTTTCTTAGATCAAATTTTTTATTTATATTCTTCGATCTTCTCTTACTTAGTTCTTTATATCCTTATATTATGTATTCTTCAGCGGAGCTGCATCTATTTCCCAATCCTCGACTCAAAAACCTATTATTCATAAGAGGCCGACTGGAAAAAGGAAAGAAAATTCTACGAGCAATAAGGTAGTAAGAAACACATTCTATTTCTTAATAACAATATTGTTGCCTATGTTTCTTATCTGGATTATTGTTTGCAGAATAACGAGGGTAATGCTAATCCTCCTAAAAGATCTCGCCAATTAAATAAGACCTTTGGAAGTAATTTCGTCATTCCTCCCTTAATATCTGCGAAAGCTTCACCTACACCTGTGCAATCTGATCTTCCTCCTTCTTCTGGCGACAAGCTCGCTTTCACTACCACTGCCTCTACTGGTCCTTCACCAATTAAAATTGCAGAACCCATCATACCTGAAATTCCCTCTAGCCCTTTACTTCCTTCAAATGTTACTTTCCCGAAAACTCCTCCTTCTGATGATACAACCATTCCTAATGACTCAAATTATCAACTTGTCCCCACTTCCTCTATTTCACCTTTTACATCCCTTTCTTCATCAAATGAGACCATCACAGGAATTGATATTGCTTTCAAAATTTTATCTAACATTCTAAATAATGCTAGAGATTCTTCTACTGATTCTCTCCAAAGCGAAGTTTGCGAAACTTTGCTCAAATATTTTGGCTCAGACAATTATGTTTCACGAGCTTCTCTAGAGAATGAAAATGCTGCTTTGAGAAAAAGTCTTCAAGATAAGACTTCTGAATGTGAAACTCTAAACCACAAGCTCAATAACTCTGTACTGGATCGAGAGAATCTCGCTAAAAAGATTGATGAGCTAAAAAGTAAGCTTCTTTTTGCCCCTGTCCTTTTATCTTTTTATTCTATTTCCATATTATTCGTACTTAATCCTCCCTTTAAATTCTTGGTTTATATATTAGTTTCCAACCGAAATCGTTTCATCGAAAAACTTAAATCTGAAACCATAGCTGATGAAGCTCGCATTGAAAGAGATTCTTGGATGGACCAGCATAGTAGATTAGATAATTTTTATACATATTCAGTTGATCAAATAAGAAATCTCACGAATGAGAATAATCAATTATTGCAAAATCACAGTTTTCTAAACAACGAGGTTACTCGCCTCTCATATTCGTTATCCAAGACTAATTTGTCTATAGAATCTTTGTCAGACAAAAATAGAACTTTATCTCAAGAGAAACACAAATTATCAAGATTCTTGGCGATCTCCTCGCAGAAAGTAAACAATCTTCAAGGGATATGTGATGACCAAAAGCAGTCTCTCCGCTCTCTTAAAAATAAACTTGACGAAGTAACTGAATCATCTGCCGCTGAAATAGACAAACTTATCAAGGGTAGACTAACTCTCAGTTTGAATGCCAGCAAGCTTCGAGATGAATATTCCCAATTAAAGGAATCTCATTCCTCATTGTCAAAAGAAAATTCATATTTACGCACCAAAGAAGAGAACATGAAATCTCATATAAAAGGCATGGTTGGCGACAAATTTGATGATGCTATGAATCAATGGGAGAACTGCCTCTTTTCATTAATCCAAAACTTAACTTCGCAAAAAGAAGGTAGTCAATTATGACTGCCTCACTTGTTGATTTCCCTTGTCACAATTTATGTTATATTTCTATAACCTTTCATTATTTTGTTGCTCGCAGAATCTGAAAAAGGCCTTCATTATATTGTCACCAATCTTACTAAGGAGCTGGACAGTGTTCGCAAAGAAAACAAGACTCTTCTTCTCAACCTTTTAGAAACTCGTGATAAAGCAGAAAGAAGACTTGATTATCTTGAGTATTTCAAGAATATAGAGATCAGAAATCGTGACAAGGGTTTCCTTCGCCAAGTTCATCTTAGTGCTGAAGTTCTTATGAACGAAATTTTGATCTCCAACTCTCTTTCTCCTGTATCCGTTCCACCTCTGAAAGTTGACGATGATGAAGTCCCTCTTCCTATGGACAAAGATTTAGAATATCCGTCTTCTGAAGGAGATGTTGAAGAAGACGCTGAAGAAGATGATGATCAAGGAAAAGAAGAAAACCCTCTAAAAGAAGGAGAAGATCATAACAAAAAGAACTCTGGCGATGATGTTCGCGATGAAGGAAATATTGGTGATGATAACAATCCTGACAATTCCAAATCTGGCGAGACTACCTCTTGAAGATTGAGTGCTATTTTTAATTTCTTTTTTCTTCTTCTTTCTCGCAAATGATATAACCCTTTTTGAATTATATTATTCTCAAGAAACTTAATGAAATCCTACATATTTATTCCCTTGCTTGCCTCCTCATTAAATTTCTTGAGACTTGTTGAATTCAACTTGTTTCTTGTGATAAAGAAATCTTCCATGCATGCTTAACAAAGAAGAATTAATTTTTGAGATTATTCTATTGGTCTTATTTTGCCTTCCTAATTAAAGGTCTCATTTTGCCAATTTTTTCTTTTTGCGACAAAATCGCAGGACATCTTTACACTTTCATGTATTTATCCATTGATCTTGCCTTATTTGTATTTCTTTATTATATTGCGACAATATGACGAGTCTAAGTTTTCTTGCAAAAACAAAGCCTCGTGACATTGCCGTCTTGCGATGAAATCGCAGGACGTCTTCACATTTGCATGTAAAAACCCCTTGATCTCATCTTAACTTTTTTCTCTTTTGGCTTTTTGCCTCTGTATAATTTACACGACAATATGACAGGCCTAAATGATCTTGCAATCTTAGATCCCCATGACATTGCCGTCTTAAGACACTTATCAGCTCCCTAATGGAGGGCGCCGCCCTTATCTTCCCTCTGGTTGCCCTTTCAAGGAGGGCACATCGGCCATACAAGACTAGATCCTCCCATCCAGATTTACCAACAACCAGTTGTTTTCGCAGTCTCTTGTCCTTTATGCCTATATGGCTAATAGTTACAAGACTGCACCCTAGGTGGGGTTTTCTTCAGGCCAAGTGCATTGTAGCCAAGACTTACCAAAGATGGCCAGGGTAGGTTCGTCAGTCCCGGGCACCCTTGGCTAAACCGTGTACCTCGGCGCCTTGGTCATACTCTGCACTTCTTGGAAGAGACTCTCAGTCGTCCAACCAGGGTATAACCTTATAAAGTTGGAAATCCAAGATCTCTCTCCCGGATAGGTTTTCTTTAACCCCTACATCTGTATGACTCAGGTTCCAGTAGCGGTATAACCTTATCCCTGAATCATATAAAGAGATACCCCCTTTATGACGTGCTTGTAGGTCTTACATTTGCCTCTTACGAAATTGTATTCACGAACTAAGGTGCACGCCATAAAGGTTTGTCCCATTCTCTTAATCTCTGCGAAATTATATTCGCGTTTCTTAAAATTTCTTGCGAGCTTCAAATCTCAATAATTTCTTTTCTTTAACTTTTCAATTTCATTTTCTTCACTCAAACAGAAAAAACAACTTTACCTTTCTACTTCTAGCGATCTGCTCATCATATTTCATCTTTCTATCACTTTATTCTTTTCATCTTCCTTATCATATGTTCTTTTACTTAGTGTTTTCCCGCAAGTTGCTTGTCATTTCCTCCTTTTATGCTTTTTATACCTGTACCTTTGCTGCGTTTTATTTTTTGCTTGATTTCTGCGAGAGGCTCGTTAGTTATTTCTTCATGCTTTTCTATTGAATCAACCATTAATTTGTTACTTCTCTGTTGTTGCTTAATTCTGTATTTCCAATTGTTGTTCTTCCCTGCTCTTTCCTCACAAGACTTGATGTAGTTGCGGATTATCTCACAACTACACCCTCATAAGAATCCATTAAAATGATTCCTAAATCTAATTAATTTGATATGAAACTAAGAATTAAAGTACTAAAATTCTAAAAGGAGACACAAATATTTTTACGTGGTTCGATCAATGTGATCTACATCCACGATTATTCACTAGTGATTGTATGTAATTACATGATTTTACAATTGAGACTCCATTAATGGATATTTGGAGCTCTAGAATTTTGGGGAAGAAGATGATAAAGAAAATACATCTCTCTCTAAAAATTTTTCTCTCCTCCTAAAATTATCCCCTCTCTCAAAATGTGTCTCTCCAAATGTTTCCTCCCTTCCTCTCATGCCTAAATGGCTATTTATATGATCTTACAAAATATGACAGTTGTGTTGTCCCGCCATTTCGGATTTGAGAATAAACTTGCGAACCTTCGTAACTTCACTTTGCGAACTTCTTTTTCTTTCCACGTGATTTCCTTTGCTCGCAAAATGTTCTTTGCTCGCGAGGTGTCATTTCTCTCCACAATTTCGTAAGTTATCATTTGTTGTGATATTCCGCCCCTACATCTTGCCTCTTTTTTCTTGAATATTGCTTGAAGAGTGATCTTTAAGAAAAAATCACTTGCTGTGGTTGTTGGAGTAGTCTTTGATCTTTGTTGATGAAGGAACGAGCTAAAGAATATCAAACTCAAAAAGTATATACTTGCCTCTATTCTTTTGCGAAGTTCCGGAATGTTGCGAAGTAAATAAGAAGTATCACCCTTTAAGTATAAGAAGTATGAAATATCCTTGATGAAGTATAAGAAGTACTCAATCCTCGAAATATATAAGAAGTATGAAGTATCCTTAAGAAGTATAAGAAGTACTTAATCCTCGAAATATATAAGAAGTATGAAGTATCCTTAAGAATTACTTAATCCTCTAAATGTAAGAAATATTGCGAACCCATCATGCGAACTCTCACTCCATGTTCTTTGCCTCATGCTATGCTGTAGTGCAAATAAAAATTTAGATTAGTATTCAACATTTCTTTTATCAAAATTTCTTATTTTTTATTTATATGCTACTTCAAAATCTTTTTGTTTGTTTTGATTTCCTTTGTATTATCTATTTCATCTCTCTTGACAAATATTTTTCCATGGAAATGATCCTAATAGGTACCCCCTCATATGACGCACTGAGGTGCTTTGCCTTTTACGAGTATACGCCATAAAGGTTTGCCAGCTACTACTCTCCATGTCGAATATCATATCATTGGAAATAAAGTAAATTTTTCAAGAGAAATATATAAATTGATTTGTACGAGATGTTTTTCTCGGTTTCTTTTGTAATTGTGAAATCTTGAGATCTTTGTAAATATTTCCTTTGTAAATATTTCCTCTTTTTTTTTTTTTTTTTTTTGTAAATCCAATCAAAAATCTTTTATTTTTCGTAAGAAAATAAAATGTTTAAGGAAAGAGGTACTTAGCTTTTATGTGAGTCGTTGTTGTCTCTTGCGAAGTATGTGATTTGCTTGCGAAGCTAGCATCGTCTTGCATGTTCTCATAGCATACCAATTATTCTAGCCCACTCTTGCTAAATATAATTCTGCTGTTTTGCGGACTTTTTCGAAGTAAACGAACATTTGCGAAGTATTGGTGTTGCGAACGTTCGCAAAGTGTAAAAGTAGAAATGCTGCTTCTGCGAACGTTCGTAAGATTTGACCCTACGAAGATGATATTCTTAAGTATATGACAGAAAAGAATTTTGATGGGGACCATCTTCGTAAGCACCATCTTCGTAAGAATTTTAATGGGGATCATCTTCGTAAGTATATGGGACCATCTTCGTAAGTATGTAGTTATCTCCAACCGATCCAAACTTCATGAGTAGACCTTCAACGATTCTCTCTTGCAGATGAGGTGAAAAAGATTCCAATATCAGGACCAAAATTTTATCATGAGTATGAAAAGAGGCTTTAATTCGATCCTCCACCATTCTCCAATCTGTAGGTTCCTGGTTATTAATGTGTGTTGGTAGTAGGGAATCCTTCTTGTTTAATTTTGTTGTTGATTCCTTTTCTTGCAACAACGAATTTTCTTCCAAATTTCCCCATTGACAATCTGTGCTTGGTAGTATTTCCCCTCTTACATCGCAGTATTGTTTTAAAATTTTCATCGTGAATCGTTTTTTGAAGATGAAATCGTGTTGCTGATAAAAACTTTGGCTGCTTTCATGTTTAGTTGTATTTTCTTCAACTCCTTCGAAGTTCTGCTGATGTGTTTGTGAATGCAAATTGTTCCCTGAAATTTCCACATTTTGCCTTGAAGCTTATGGATACAGTGAGATTTTTTGATAATTGTACTAAACTTTACTGGAACTTTCTTGAATTAAATATCAGGTTGGATAAATCCATTACTCTCCCCCTGTTTCTAGCGCCAATTATGTATTTGCGGATTATCTCACAACTACACCCTCATAAGAATCCATTAAAATGATTCCTAAATCTAATTAATTTGATATGAAACTAAGAATTAAAGTACTAAAATTCTAAAAGGAGACACAAAGATTTTTACGTGGTTCGATCAATGTGATCTACATCCACGATTCTTCACTAGTGATTGTATGTAATTATATGATTTTACAATTGAGACTCCATTAATGGATATTTGGAGCTCTAGAATTTTGGGGAAGAAGATGATAAAGAAAATACATCTCTCTCTAAAAATTTCTCTCTCCTCCTAAAATTATCCCCTCTCTCAAAATGTGTCTCTCCAAATGTGTCCTCCCTTCCTCTCATGCCTAAATGGCTATTTATATGATCTTACAAAATATGACAGTTGTGTTGTCCCGCCATTTCGGATTTGAGAATAAACTTCCGAACCTTCGTAACTTCACTTCGCGAACTTATTTTTCTTTCCTCGTGATTTCCTTTGCTCGCAAAATGTTCTTTGCTCGCGAGGTGTCATTTCTCTCCACAATTTTGTAAGTTATCATTTGTTGTGATATTCCGCCCCTACACTTGATATCTATCTCATAACATTTCTTACTTTCTCCCCAATATCCTTTAATTACTCCAACACCATTTGGATGAGGGAATTTAATGCACTGATGAAAGGTAAATGCAACACCCAATATCCTGTGTAGCCAAGGTCGACCAATTAAGGCGTTATATGGTGATTCAATATCGACAACACAGAATAAAATCTTGGAAGTCATTCCTCGTAATGGAATTCTCATTGTGATATCCCCTTTAGGCTTGTTGGCAGTTCCATTAAAACCATAGATTATGTATGTCGATGGTATCAAATCTTCATCTTTCCCACCCATGGTTCTGTAGGTGTGGTAGAACAGGATATCTACGGAACTGCCAGTATCAACTAGGATTCTATCAATGGCCCAAGACTCCTCCATTTCGTTATTGTTTTCTTTACCTTCTTCTTCTTCTTCTGCTTGTTCTGGTTTTATTTCCAATCTTACCACCAATGGGTTATCATGCAGCTCTCCATGCTCTGGTACTTCTTGTGCTGTAAAAGAAAGGACTTGTTTCTGCCACTCTTCTAATGGCGAGATTCTCGCTATATTTATTATTTCTTTTCCATCCATATCTCTGGCAAAGACTCTACTTAAGACATTATCGTGAAAATCTTCGATGGTTCTGAAAGAATGCACAATAGAATTACAAAATAAATTCTTTGCTTTAGTTCCAACCTCTATAACAAAAGTTCATGCTCCTTTTACATTAGTCATTCTGCGATCGTCTGGTGGTGGTAGCAATTGTTGCGATTGTTGATGCCCTTTTAGAAAATGATTTAGCTTCCCATGATCGATCATTCTTAAGATTATTCTTTTTACATTTCTGCAATTATTTATCGAATGCCCATGAAAATGATGATAAGGACAGAATTCTTGATTACGAGTGTTAGGATGTGGTTCCTTCCCCATGTTCCACGGCGAGGGTATATCTTCCATTAAAATGATAGCTTCCCAGATTTTTTCTACACTAGCATTCAAGGGTGGCATCTTAATCTCCTCCCATATGGTTCTCATGTTCCCCTGATTTCTGAAATTATTTTGCTTTTGTCCACCATAAGTTTCTTGAGGTTGGTCAAGCCTTTGAATTTGACTATTTCCTCCACGATTGTAATAATTCTTCTCTCTTTCAAATTCTTCTTGATCACGACTTCCCATAGCCACTAGTTTTTGTTTGTCATTATTCGCCACTTTCTCTGCTTGAACTTGCGAGGTGCTCGCCACGTTATTAATCATTTTGGGAAGCAAACTTCCATTAGCCATTACAGAACTAGTATTTGCAATTGGGTATGACTCCATTTTGTTTTGCTTTTCTTCCAAAGCAATTTACTCTTCTTGTAGTTATCTTAGTTCAGTCATTGTGATGGTGTTTTTGATTCTGAAAATTTGTATGTAGAGAAAATTGGTCGCAAACATTGCATTAATAAAGGATAAAATAAGATATCTCTCATCTACTCTTCCCGCCATCTCACTACACATTGTCTTCCATCTTATGGTTAGATGTTTTAGACTCTCGCCAATTCTCTGTTTTAATCCAAAAACATCTTCGATACCTGGTCGTGAAGAGTTGTTGCTTATGTACGCACCCAAAAATGTAGCTTGTAAGTGATCAAAATAAGTAATAGTATTTTTCGGCAATCCTTCAAACCATTTTAGCACCTCGCCAGTCAAACTGGATGCAAATTACTTGCATAAAACAGCATCATGATTCTCCCACTGCAGCATACACCTAACATAAGCTTTAACATGTTGAATAGCACAAGTAGTCCCATCGAAAATACTGTTTAGTGCTGGCAAGTTGCATTTTGGAGGAATTCCTCTTAGTTGTACTTCTTGTGTGAAGGGAGTTCTAGCTGCTTCTTCGATTGCTTCATAAAGTTGCCTTCTTCCACCTTCTTTTCTATTATTTATCATCCCTCTCATTTCTGCTAATTCCCTCAAAATTTGCTCATTTGCAGTTGGGCTTTGTTCTATTGGTCTTTTTAACGCACTTTCTCTTCTCCTGCGATTTTCCTCCTCATTTCTATCCGAAATTCGCAATTGATTTTGTCTCCTAATTTCTTCTCCACCAACTTCTTCATTTCTCGCCAATTCTCTTTGTTGTCTTTCTATCCTTCTCTGTATTATGTCATATTCTTCCCGAATATTGCCATTTTCGCGATTTTGTGTACGTCTTCTTTCTCGATTATCATGATTGTTTTGCCTTATTGCTTCTTGGAACTCCTGTTCTTCCATTTCTGCCCTCAGTCTTTCTCTCTCGCAAGCTAGGCGTGCCTGTTCAACATAATGTCTATCTATTTCATTCTCAATAATTCTTTGATTTATGACGTGCTCTCGGCCATGTAATACTCTTCTACCTTCTTCGTGATTTTATTCACCATCTTGATTACCTTCATTTCTTTGATTTTCAATATTTCGTCTTCCATTTAAAGTTTCTCCTTGTGGATCGTTACAATCATTATTTATTCTCTCTTCTCCCTGACGTTGTCCTCTATTTGGATTTTCAGTTTCTTCTTGTACATTTTCTCCGTTATTTCTTATGGGAGAATTTCTCCTTGGTATTTATCTGAATGATCTTGAACTTGATCTAGTAGTACTTCTTGATCTTATTCTTTGTAACCTTAAATTCTCCATTCTCAACTCATGATTTTGTCTTGTTAAATTTGCACGTTCCACCGCCTCTAACCTTCTTTCTTCCTGTATTCTTTGCCCTAATTCCTCTGCTGTTTCATCTTCATCTTGATGAATCGACCCTTCTTCTACCTCCTGATTTCTTCCTACTCCATTTTCTTCTCTTAATTGTCGATTTGTTTCTTCTCTCATTGAATCTGATCTCCATGTATGCACGCTTACTCTATCATAATCCACTCTTCCATTTTGTATCGATGTTGATTGGTTTGGTTGTTGAATTGAATTTTCCATTTCATTCCTTGTTCTATTCCTCCTAGTTCTCATCCTTGAAGACTCTCCTAATATACTTGTTTCTTCACCTGCAAGTCTTTTACTTCTTCTCACTGTTGTTGGTGGTTCTGATGTATTTCTTCTTCTTCTTCCAGCCATTTCTTCAATTTCTCCAAATCTTCAAATTGTAATTAGAGATTTTGGATCTTCGAATCCCCTTAGTCGGCGCCAAAATGTAGTAGCAGGATTTCCCACACTACACCCCTATTAGGATCCTATAAAAATCTAAGTGAAACTAGTTGAAGATTAAAGAATTAAACGACACTTTTATTATTTAGATCTCAGAAATGTTTACAAAAAATATTCAAACTCAGAATTACAACTTTCTTTTCTGGAGTTTCTCTCTCCTCAAGGTTTTCTCAACTCTAAAAAATACATCATCATCATCTGGACTTACTTGAACCCTTTATATAGGAAATTACATTGTGGGTGACAGCTAAGTTTTCCCCTTCTTTTGAATATATTCTGCGATCTCATCGTGGTATTTACAATATTAATCTTCGCCAACTTTTGTAATCCTCGTGAAATAACACTCTCATAGCATGTCTCTTCAATCGTCAGTTATTATGATGCTTCCTCGTGACGCTCTCCAAATGTTGTTGAAGAATCCTCACGACACTCTCGTGAATAATGTCATTTATACTTATAGGAATATTTGACCTTCTCGTGAAAGCGTTGTTCTTATCATGAGAATATCGTTGTGGTGATATTCTGGTACTACAAGTACGTTGTGGAATATTATAGGGGTTATCTTGTGTCTTCATAAACTCCTTGATGAATGCATTTAGCTTCGGATTTATGATTTCATCCAAACAAGATGATATACACATTTACCTTTGGTCATGAAACGTCTCTTACGGAAATTTCATTATGATCCCGTTCTTGTACCTTTGCCATTTTATTGACAAAAAGGGGGAGAATTAATATGTAGTTCATACTACAAATACATATGGTTTTCGGATCACTATGTAAGGGGGAGTGGTTTCCATGTGAGATGGAGTATTGACTAAGGGGAGCGATATATCACCATAGTATTATTGTTGAAGTTGTGATGCAATCGGACTTTGATGTTGTGTAATGATACTATGACACTGTATAACAATGATTGAGAACTCTTGTTTTCTCGTTGTTATAACTATGGATTTTCAACAACGATGATGCTAAACTTACAACCTTTGGGATCATTGGAGTACTTGGAAGTGACAAAGATTTCGAGTAATGTTGAAGATTAGACATGTGGAATAAGAGCTACAAAGTTTATTTATATTTTTTTTTGTATTCCATATGTATTGATAGTTTTGTCACTAAAATTGACAAAGGAGGAGATTGTTAGAGCATTGCTCGGCTGAACTCGCATGCGTTTCTATCTCAAGCATGTTTGTCAATGTTAGTGATCAAAACTATAAGTCTTGATTTCTAGTATACTATAGCTAAGGTCTCGGACTAGTGTAGTTGCAGGAATTCCCACAACACACCCCTTGTAATATCTTGATAATAATTTCTTGATCTAAACTCATTTGATATGAAAATGATGATTAAAATACTAAAATTGTAAATGGACACACAGATTTTTACATGGTTCGATCAATTTGATCTACATCCATGATTCTTCACTATGATCGTTTAAATTTACATTTGATTTACATTGATAATATCCATTAATGGGTAAAGTTCTAGATCTAGTTTTTTGGGAAGAAGATGATAAAGAAAAATACATTCTCTCTCTAAAAATATCTCTCTGCAAAATATCTCTCTCTTACAAAAAATGTCTCTCCTTTTTCTCTCTCTTGCTCTCCTCTTTATATAGGTGTTTACATAGGGGATGAAAGCTCACATACAACTCATACTTCCCCTATTTTAGGATCCCTTTCCACACTCTTACAAGCTTTATCCATATTCTCTCGATCTCCCGCCTTGTTCTCGCGAGCTTTCTTTATAACAACCATAAAATCTTCACATCTTTCTCGTGTTTTATGCTGACATTGTCTATTACGTCATTTCGGTAATTAATTTGCGACATTTTCCATATGTGGTAGAAGTTTTCGCAAGAGCGTTGTTGTTGCGAGATTCTACTCCTACATTTTGCCTTTTTTTTCTTGAATATTGCTTGAAAAGCAATCTTTAAGAAAAAAATATGTTGTTGTAGTAGTCTTTGATCTTTGTTAATGAAGGAACGAGCAAAAGAATATTGGACTTGAAAAGTACGTACTTGCCTCTATTCTTTTGTGAAGTTCCAGATCTTTGCGAAGTAAATAAGAAGTATCAACTATTGAAGTATACGAATTATGAAGTATCCTTGAAGAAATATAAGAAGTACTCAATCCTCAAAATATAAGAAGTATCTGTCCTCAAATGAAAGTCATAAGTATTTCCTCTATTCATGTGAAATTATTACTTCATTTTTGGTGAGAATTCTTGCCCATTTTGGAAATAATTCTTGCCGAGAAGGTAAAGAACATAAAATGTTTTCTTGGTAATCCATAGTTGCCTCTGTACTTTATCTATGAAGGTTGAATCTTTGAGAAAATGTTGAATGAGCGAATTGTTTCTTTATTCTTATCTTGCTTCTGTCTCATGTTCTGTTTTCTTGTTATATTATAATCTCTTCAAGTTGCTTCAAATTTTGCGAAATAAATGAGCTGAATAACCACATTCTGCGAGATTCTGACACATTATGCGAAATTTTGAATAATCTGTGAAATTATGAATAACCCTGCGAAATTATGAATAATCTGCGAATTTATAACCCTAAGAAATTATGAATAGTGTTCCTGAAATAGTACTGTGAATAGTGCTGCGAAATTCTGAATAATTCTGCGAAATTATTCTGTAATGTTTGGTAAAATACTTGTGCGAATATAGTGTTTATGTAATGATTATGTCATGAAATGTATTATGCGATGTTTATGTCATGAAATGCTTATGCAATGCTTTTATGATGCGAGTATGATGCTTGTATGATGATAATGTTTATCTATTGCAATGTATAGCTAATGTTTGTGTTACTTAGCTTATTTTGCGGTGCTAAAATTGATGTAGCTTTGAATTGCCTCCATTCTTCATTTCTCTGTTTTTGTCTCTAGTATATACTTTCCTCTTTGCATATTTATTGTTCTCGCAAGTTCATTTGATTGTGCCTTATCTTTCTTGCTCATTGTATCTCATTGTTTTATTGTCTCCACTGTTTATTTCTGCACTATTAGTCTCGCATAATATAATATAATTAAAATATCAAAGGTGCATCATTTTCACTATCTTAATTTCATTTCAGTATATATGTTCGCAAGCTTGTTTGCTCACATATAATAATTTTCTCAAGCTTATTTGCTTACTTTATTATGTGGTCTTATTTTGCCTTCCTAGTTAAAGGTCTTATTTCGCCATGTTTCTTTTCTCTTTGCGACAAAATCACAGGACGTCTTTACACTTTCATGTATTGACCCATTGATCTTGTCTTATCTCTTGTATTATGGCCTCAGCAGGATATTTTTCATGCGACAATATGACAGGCCTAAATATTCTTGCGAACATAAAGCCCCATGACATTGTCGTCTTGCGACGAAATCGCGGGACGTCTTTACATTTTCAAGCAAAAACCCATTGATCTCGTCTTATTTTTTTTCTTGGATTTTTTCCTCTTTATATTTGTTGCACAAATATGACAATCCTAATTTTTCTTGCGAAAATAAAGCCTCATGACATTTGCGTCTTAAGACACTTATCAGCTCCCTAATGGAGGGTGCCACCCTTATCTTCCCCCTGGTTGCCCCTTCAAGGAGGCGTACATCGGCCATACAAGACTAGATCCTCCCATCCGGTTTTACCAACAACTAGTTGTTTTCGCAGCCTCTTATCCTTTTTTCCTATATGGCTTATAGTTACGAGACTGCACCCTAAGTGGGGTTTTCTTCGGGCCGAGTGCATCATAGCCAAGACTTTCCAAGAATTTCCTTGGTAGTTTCATACGCCCCGGGCACCCTTGGCTCAACAGTGTACCTCGTCGCCTTGGTCATACTTTGCACTCCTTAGAAGAGACCTTCGGTCGTCCAACTGTTAATATATATATAGTTGGAAATCCAAAGTATCTCTCATGGATAGGTTTTCTTTAACCCCAACATCTTCATGACTCAGGTTCCAGCGGCGGTATAACCTTATCCCTGAGCCATGCAAAGAGATACCCCCTTATATGATGTACTTTAGGTCTTACATTTGCCTCTTGCGAAATTTTATTCGCGAACTAGGGTGTACGCCATAAAAATTTGTCCCATTCTATTTGTTTCTCTGCGAAATTTTCGCGTTTCTTTATTCTTTCATTCATTCTTTCATTTCTTTCATTCTCATAATATCATATCATTTGAAGCAAAGTAAATATTCAAGTGAAATTCTAAGACATTGTAATTCTGAAATCTTTGTAGTTCTGAAATTTTTGTAATTCTGCGATAGTATTGCGCTTTGTAAATTAAATAAAAAATCTTAGAAATATTTTTTGAAATCTTGCGATTGTATCATCTTTTGAAATCTTTGCTCGTACCTTCAAGACCGTGTTGTAGAAAGTTATTTCACTGCCTAATGAGCTGTCATCCTGGTTACAACTTTCATCCTGGTTACAGCTCCTGCTCTTTCCTGTATGTACCCTTCATGTTGCCGAGAGTAATCAAGATGAGAAAGATACAACCCGTATAAAACTTCAGATTAATTCCATTAATCGTGCAATGCGTTTATGAGGCGATTCAAGTGGGTGTGTTATGCTTATACAGGAAGTTTTGGCGCTTCATGAAGAGAGGAAGAAAGAATTAGAGAAGGTTAAGAAGAAACCTAAACAGGCAGATTAGGAAACTACTAACCTGAGGTTGTGTAGGGACAAGATTATGAACGTCTTATATACTTCTGCAATACATACTCTTACCTCTAGTGGTGTCGGACCTGACAACAAGGGTACGTTAGATGAACTGAAATGCAAGCATCCAGTTGCATCTTCTCCAATAATCCCGTCTTTACCACCTACACAGGATGCCATGATAGCTTCTACTGAGCTAGTGTTAAGCATATTAAAGAGTTTTCCCAAAGGGACAAGTTGTAGGCGTGATGGATTCCGTGCGCAACATCTCATTGATGTTCTCAGTGGTCCTGCGGTAGTTGTATCGGATGAACTAATCTCTTCCATCGCAGATGTGGTCAACTTGTGGCTTTCTGGCTCATGTCCATCTGTGTTGGGAGAATTCGTACCTAGTGCCCCTCTAACTCCACTCATCAATCCTGGCGGTAGTTTGCTCCCGATTGCAGTTGGCACAATTTGGAGACGTCTTGTTTCTAAGTGTGCTGCATCTTTCGTTGGCAAGGAAATGGCCTCTTACCTAGGTGTTTTTCAGTTTGGAGTTGGAGCTAAATGCGGTGGAGAGGCAATTTTACATGCGGTGAACCGTGTTTTGTTACGCTTCTATGGCACGTTTGTATTACAGATATCATGTTCTTTCTTCATCATAGGGGGTGCAACAAGGTGATCCTTTAGGGCCACTTTTGTTTTCTCTTACTCTCCACCCTCTAATCTTGAGCATTACAGAACGATGTGATTTAGAAATGTAGGCATGGTATCTTGACGATGGCACGATTATTGGTGATACTATGATGGTTGCAAGAGCATTAAAGATAATACAAGAGGAGGGCGTGGATAGGGGGTTGTTTTTGAACATCAGGAAGACATAACTGTTTTGGCCCTCCCCTGACCCTAGAGCTTCCATCACAGGTGGTATTTTTCCATCAGATATTAGTAGACCAGAGAAGGAAGTCAAGCTTTTAGGTGCTCCTGTTAGCCTGGATGCCCAATTTTGTATGGACCTGGTCGTAAAAAGAGTGCATAAAATAGTGGATCTCATCGATGCAGTTGAGAAAATTGAGGACCCACAGTGTGAACTTATTTTGTTTAGGAATTGTGCTGGAGTTTCCCGTCTGTATTTTTCCTTACGTACCACCTTACCGGATTATTTATATAAGGCTCAAGAGCGGTTTGACACTCGGCTTTATAAGTTCCTACGCCATGTGATCACAGGTGACGGTCCTGGTTTTGGTCCCTTGCAACAAAGGTTTTCCACCTTGCCTCTCAGGTTGGGCGGGTTGGGTGTTTACTCGATGCAAGACACAATTGTTATTTAGCGTCGTTCCTGCAGACCCTAGATCTTCAGTCTGTTATATTGAGACACACATGCATCTGTGGTTCTAGTCCCAAACTTGAGATAGCTGTAGCTTCCTTCAACTCTGTGTGTAGTCATGCTTCTCCTATATGTGTTGATAACACTGCCACCCACTCAATGAAAACCTTGGCGGTTGTTTATTTTGATACAGTAAAGAAGGACATGACTTCAAATTTCGAGATGTCTGAACCCGATTTGATGTTATGGAAGAGTAACCAAGTGAAGCATGCTCTAGATTTCCTGATGGCTATCCCTATTATTGGTTTAAATCAACAAATTGGTGCAAGGCAGTTCAGTGTGGTTTTATGTTATAGGCTTGGCATTCCTTTGTTTGAGCTGGATAGTAAGTGCCCCTTCTTTAATAGGGAGATGGATGTGTTTGGTGACCATGTTGTGCATTGTACAAACGAGGTAGGTCTGAAGTTTCGTCATGACTTGGTGCGTGATGTGATTGTTGATATGTGTTATAAAGCAGGCGTGCCGGCGCGAAAAGAGGTGGATCTGGGGCTTCTTACAAACAATGGTACTTCTTTAAGGCTAGCTGATATTCTTGTACTCAATTGGGATAATGGGCGGGATGTTTTCTTGGATGTAACGGTTGTTTCTCCCTTTGCTGGAAATGGTAATCGTACTTTGGATATGGGTCAAGCTATTAAGGAGGATCTGACTCGTAAGAATACCAAGTATTTGGAAAAGTGCACTTTGCAAGGCTATGGTTTTGGTGCTTTGGCCTTTACTACTCTTGGTGAGTTTGGGGATACAACGACTGAGTTTGTTAAACGTCTTCATAACTACATGGCCAGCTATGATGCTAATGTGCGAGTTGGAGATTTTTTTTTTCATAAGCTAAGTGTGGTACTACAAAAAGGGGTTGGAGCCCATCTTGTTGCTCGGCTTCCGACTAGTTTCCTGTCTGTTGAGGATCCTTTGTAATTTTATTTTTTTTGGGTATGCTATTTGAAAATCAGAAACCAAAAAAATCAAAAATCTTTTATTTGTGGTAAGTAAAATGTTCTAGGAAAAGGTACTTAGCTCTTATGTGAGTTGTCTGAACGTCTCGCAGCAAAAAGAAGAGTGAGAGATGAGACTTTAACACTTGACCTGCCTCTTGTATTTTCTCGCAACAAACCAACTGTGCTAACCCTCTCTTGAGAATTAATCAAAGATCTTGCGAAGTAATCAAAGTTTAACTGTTATAGAGACAATTATGTAGAAATTTCGCATAACAAAAATAAACTTGCGAGAAGCAAGAATTGATCCCGCGACCTGCTACTTGCATTCATGCCTCCCAACTAACTGTGCTAGTTCTCTTGCTTGCGAAATTTCTCTGCGAGATTATCATGAACTTTCTTCTGTGTGAAATATACCTGCGAAATTATCAAGGATTTCGCGAAAAAATATGCATGTGTTGGGACTTGAACTCGCGACCATGAACTCATTAACTTTGCAGATCACCAATTGTGCTGCCTCTTGCTTGCGAAATAATAAAACAAGTCTGCGAAATTATTCATTTTCTCACCCTCTGTAAAAACAAGAAAACTATGCTCGCATGCAAATTCGAACCTCTGACCACAAACTCACATACTGTTTTCTGGACCAACTGTTCAAGAACCTCTGCGAAATTAACGCAGAACTTTTTTTTTATTTATTCTTTTATTCGCCAATGAAAATGAGAAGAAAATGAAAAATATGTGTCTCTGTGAATTTGAACCCGTGAAATCAAACTCCTTGTATTCGTTGGTGACCAATTTTGCTACTCTTCTGTCTGCGAAGGGAACGCACGATGTTAGAGTTTTAATCATATCTTCGCCTGTAGATAAAATAGTAAAGGAATGCATAGGGTGGTATTCGAACTCGCAAAGATAAACTCATTAATTTCGCCATTAACCATTTGTTCAAGAATTTCTTTGCGAAATATTCGCATAACATTTGTTACTTGTTCTTTTATTTTCCCCATGGCATTTTATCAAAAATGTGCGAAAATATCGCAATAAGGAAGAATCGATCCTGTGACCTACTGCTTGTTTTCTCAGCCTTGAACCATCTGTGCGAATTTCTGTTTGTGATAGAAATTGCAGCGTCTGTCTCTTATCTTCTCTTCGTTCTTCCTTAATTTCTTTCACAATTTGCCTCTTGCTTTTTCTCCTGAACATGAAATCTTCCACTGAAACCTTGGTTTTCTTCCTTAAATTCACCACAACAACTAATTTTTTTTTCTCCTACTCTTTTCATGGCTTTGAATTGTTGATGATGTTTACTCCCTGAAAGTTTAATTTCTTCCATGAAATTTCCATTTTTGAACATAAAATGTTTTAGATCTAGAAAAATATGAACAGTAGAAAATCTTCATGGAAGTCTCTTGAACCAATCAAACTATAGGAAGGATAAATCCTTTACTCGTTCCCTGTTTCTAGCGCCAAAAATATAGTTGCAGGAATTCCCACAACACACCCCTTGTAATATCTTGATAATAATTTCTTGATCTAAACTCATTTCATACGAAAATGATGATTAAAATACTAAAATTGTAAATGGACACACAAATTTTTCCATGGTTCGATCAATTTGATCTACATCCATGATTCTTCACTATGATCGTTTAAATTTACATTTGATTTACATTGATAATCTCCATTAATGGGTAAAGTTCTAGATCTAGTTTTTGGGGAAGAAGATGATAAAGAAAAATACATTCTCTCTCTAAAAATATCTCTCTGCAAAATATCTCTCTCTCTCTTACAAAAATTGTCTCTCCCTCTTCTCTCTCCTGCTCTCCTCTTTATATAAGTGTTTACATAGTGGATGACAGCTCACATACAGCTCATACTTCCCCTATTTTAGGATCCCTTTCCACACTCTCTCAATCTTTCTCCATATTCTCTCGAGCTCCCGCAACATTCTCTCGAGCTCCCGCCTTGTTCTCGCGAGCTTTATTTATAACAACCATAAAATCTTCACATATTTCTCATGTTTTATGTTGTCGTTGTCTATTACGTCATTTCTGTAATTAATTTGCGACATTTGCCATATGTGGTAGAAGTTTTCGCAAGAGCGTTGTTGGTGCGAGATTCTACTCCTACAACTAGGATAGAAAGTGTAGTTGAGCTCAAGAACTCCATGGAAATCATCTTACAAGAAGAAGGACTACTCAAGGAACCATTGGATATTCATTGACTAAAAGGTATGTGGAGACTTGAACTTATCTATCACTCAAAAGTCTATCTATTTTATCTCCTATCTTGAGATAAAAGTCGTTTTGCTATATAGACTTAGATTATACACATTTGGTATTTCGAGCCGAGTTTACCTCGCCTGTGTATTTCTCGAAATATGTGTTGGTAAATCTTTCGCTTTAGCCATGTTCATCTTTACCTAGTGACGAAAGTCATGTTAAGTTTCAATCACTTTGAAAATTGCTCTGGCGAAAAATGGTTTGTGAATAACAACTATATAATGTCCTCTGAGAATGTTTCAATGATTGAAATGAGAGTTTAGACTATATAACCATTAGAGGATATAAGCATTATTGTAGAAACACATATATGTATAAGTTCTTATTGTGTAGTTGCGGATTATCTCACAACTACACCCTCATAAGAATCCATTAAAATGATTCCTAAATCTAATTAATTTGATATGAAACTAAGGATTAAAGTACTAAAATTATAAAAAGATACACAAAGATTTTTTTACATGGTTCGATCATTGTGATCTACATCCATGGTTCTTCACTAGTGATTGTATATAATTACATGAATTGACAATTGAAACTCCATTAATGAATATTTGGAGCTCTAGTTTTTTAGGGAAGAAGATGATAAAGAAAATAAAATCTCTCCTCCTAAAATTATCTCTCCCTCTAAAAAAGACCTCTCCTTTTTCTTATGCCTAAATGGCTATTTATATGATTTTACAAAAGATGACAGTTGTGTTGTCCCGCCATTTCGGATTTGAGAATTATCTTGCGAACCTTCGTAACTTCACTTCGCGAACTTCTTTTGCTTTCCTCGTGATTTCCTTTGCTCGCAAAATGTTCTTTGCTCGCAAGATGTCTTTTCTCTCCATAATTTCGTAAGTTATCATTTGTTGTGATATTCAGCTCCTACATCTTGCCTCTTTTTTCTTGAATATTGCTTGAAGAGCGATCTTTAAGAAAAAATCCGTTGTAGTAGTCTTTGATCTTTGTTGATGAAGGAACGAGCGAAAGAATATCAAACTCAAAAAGTATATACTTTCCTCTATTCTTTTGCGAAGTTCTGAAGCTTTAAGAAGTAATTAGAAGTATCATCTTGCGAAGTATCTTGAAGAAGTATGAAGTATAAGAAATATAAAATATCCTTGAAGAAGTATAATAATTACTCAATCCTCTAAATATATAAGAAGTATGAGGTATCCTTAAGAAGTATAAGAAGTACTCAATCCTCGAAATATATAAGAAGTATGAGATATCCTTAAGAAGTATAAGAAGTATTTAATCCTCGAAATATATAAGAAGTATGAAATATCCTTGATGAGAGTGATAAATATTGCCTATGTTCATGTGAAATTATTGCCTCTGTTCATGTGAAATTATTATTCCATTTTTGGTGAGGATTCTTGCTGAGAAGATAAAGAACATAAAATATTTTCTTGGGTATCCATAGTTGCCTCTGTTCTTTATCTATGAAGGAGAATCCTTGAGAAAATGTTGAATAATTAAATTGCGTCTCTATTCTTATCTTGTCTCTGCCTCAAGTGGTAACCCTACTAACTTCTGAATTTTCCTACAAATTTCTGAATTTTTCTGCGAATTTCTGGGGTTTTCTGCGAATTTCTGAACTTCTAAATAGTGCTGTGAATAGTGTTGCGAATATAGTGTTGCAAATATAGTGTTGCGAATATAGTGTTGCGAACATAGTGTTGCGAATATAGTGTTTATGTAATGATTATGTTATGAAATGTGTATGCAATGCTTATGCCATGAAATGCTTATGCAATGCTTTTATGATGCGAATATGATGCTTGAATGATGCGAGTATGATACTTGTATGATGCGAATACTTTTGCAATGTATATTTCAAGTTTCTGTTACTTAGCTCATTTTGCTGCGGTAAAATAGATATATCTTTGAGTTGCCTCCATTCATATAATCATCTTTGTAAGTTTATTTGTGTATTTTCTTATATGTATCCGTCTTTGATCGCGAATGAAATCGCCTCTTCTGGTATGACTTCGTGATATATATTCTTGTAAAGATTCTTCAATGATATTGATGGAATTGTCTTCTTTGTTAGGACTTCATGATATATTCTTGTAAAAATTCTTCAATAATATTGATGGAATTAATTTCATTAATTGATGTGGTCTTATCATGCCTTCCTAAGTAAAGGTCTTATTTTGCCACCTCTTTTGTAGCGACAAAATCGCGCAGACGTTCTTACACTTTCATGCAAAAACCCATTGATCTTGCCTTATCTTTTTTGTATAGTATTTTAGCCTCTTCAGGAAGTGTTGCGACAATATGACAGGTCTAAATATTCTTGCGAACATAAAGCCCCATGACATTGCCGTCTTGCGATGAAATCGCAGGACGTCTCTACACTTTCATGTAGTGACCCATTGATCTCATCTTAACTTCTTTATTATGTTCTGTGAGTTCTTTTTTCTTTTCTTTTCTTTCTTTCTCTCATTTTTTTTTTTAGAAGGCTCGCAGAAGTAAAATTGTTGCACAAATATGACAAGCCTTTATGTTCTTGCGAACAATAAGCCTCGTGACATTTGCGTCTTATAGCACGTATCAGCTCCCTAATGGAGGGTGCTGCCCTTTATCTTCCCCCTGGTTGCCCCTTCAAGGAAGCGTACATCGACCATACAAGGTTATCTCTTCCCATCCGGTTCTGCCAACAACAAGCTTTTGATCGCAACCTCTTATCCTTTTTTCCTATAGGGCTTATAGTTACGAGGTTGCACCCTATGGGGTATCTTTGGGCCAAGTGCATCATTTGCCAAGACTTGTCAAAAATGGCAGATGTGGTTTAACCTCACCCGGCACTCTTGACTCAACCGTGTACCTCGGCGCCTTGATCGTTTTCTGCACTTCTTGGGAAAGACAGTATGCCTTAGTCTCCCAACCTAAATCCTCTTACACCGCATTTTATATTGCGTAATGTCTCTAGATTAGGTGAGAATCCAAGGTGTCTAACCCGGATAGGTACCCCATTATTGGGTTGTACCCCTAAAATTTTACCATGTACTAAGGGCCCTTGGTGGTGTTCCGGTTACCCTTAGCCACGTTTATAGGTACCCCCTTAAATGACGTACTTTAGGACTTTGCCTCTTACGAAATATAGCTTCGCGAACTAGGGTGTACGCCACAAAGGTTTGCCTGTATAAAATTTTCTGCGGCTCTCTTTCTTTTTTGGAGGCTGATCACAGATTGCGGTCTTTTATTCGCAAATAAATTTTTGCGTCTTTCTTTAATGAAAGCTAATCGCAATTGATTTTTGGCGGTATTTTTTCGCCTTTTATAAATCGAATCATAATTCTCTTTATTCGTAAAAACTGATCATAAATTTTTCATGTATATAAAATGTTGAATGTTTTCATAAAATCTTTAGTATAAGAAGTATGAGAATTATTCATATCACGTCCTTAAATCAAAATTATTCTATAGAAATATATAAATTTAATTTTCTATTTTTTTTTTGTAACTTTGAAGTCTTTGTAAATTTTTGAGATTTTTTAATTTTTGCGATGAATTTATTTTTGAATCTTGCGATTGTATCGCTTTCCACCAATCTAAAAAATCTTTTAAATGTTTTGAAATCTTAGAAATTTTAGAAATTTTGCGAGTATATCGCTTTTAGTAAATAAAATCAAAAATCTTTTGTCTTCCATAAATAAAATATTCAAGGAAATGGTACTTACCTTTTTACGGCTTGTTGTTGTCTCTTACGAAGTATATGGTTTGCTTGAAAATTGAGAAGAAATGAGAAATAAAGTCTTGCGAAGTTAACTCTTGATCTTCCTCTTGTATAATGTTGCGTCATATCAACTGCTCTAACCATTTTTTGCGAAATATGTCTGCGAAATTAACATCTGAGAAGGAATTTTCATTTTCATTCTTCAAATTTAATGATCCACTAAGATCTAATTTCCACTAAAGCTAATTTGATGTTATCAATTGTTAATTTGAAGATGAAGATCCTTCACTGGAATTTCCGTTTTCACCCCTAAAACATGAAAGAGAGAAGTTGTTGATGATGTTTACTCCCTGAAAGTGTAACTTCTTCCACAAATTTTCCATTTTTGCTCCTGAAACTTTAAGATCATGAACAATAGCTACTCTTCCTGGGGACTTCTTAAATCAACAAATTACAGGAAGGATAAATCCTTTTAATCTCTCCCTATTTCTAGCGCCAAAAATGTAGTTGCCTTTTTGACTTTGAATGGGGGTAGATCGAGTAATAAAAAAGTGAATGAAAATGAAAACTATGCTTTGAAAGCTAATAATAATAATGGAGCAGCTAATCATGGTCGGGTGGAAACTGAATTGGGGGGATTGGATATGAACTATGAACTATATAGTGATAAATATTTTTCTGAAATGTTGCGAAGATGATTGATAGGTGCGAACTTGGTTTAACGTATTCTTTCATTTCCTTTGAAATGTTGGTTATCTTGAACCGATTATTTCTCCGTATGTACGTCTTTCTTCCCCTATAAACTTGCTCTTGGTAGTCCATATTGGAACAAATCTCTAGTTTTCCATTTCCCTTTACTGCATAATCACAAATTAAACGAGTGAAAGTCAAAAAATTAAGAGTAAGAATACTTCCTTTTTATTTAATCTCCATTTCATTTGAACATGAACTGGTGGACCATCGCAAGTTTGGTTTCTTTTTGCGAAATAATATAAAATGTTGAAACTCGTCTTCATTTGAACATGAACAGGTGGTCCATCACCAGTTTGGTTTCTTTTGTGTGAATAATTCCATTATTCGATCCTGCAAACAAAGAAGAAGAAAATTAATGTTCCACTGTGTTAAATTTAACGTTAAAAAATGTGTGTGCGATGAGAATCAATCATGTCACGCCAAACTCCTTCTCTCTATTTTTTGTATGGTCATGATCTTTCGCTGTAGTTTTACATATTTGTTCTTGAAATTTTTAGATCCTGTGAAATCTAATTCTAACAGTAGACAATTTCTTTGAATCTTCTTCAATCCGTCCCGTTCCCTGATAGTGAAATTTACAATAGCAAATTTTTAGTGCAGCTGCGAATGTTCGCAAGGTAAACATTTGCGAAGTGTAAAAGAGTAGTAGTGTTGGTCTTGCGAACGTTCGCAAGGTAAATATTTGCGAACTGCAAAGAGTAGAAGTGCGAATGTTCGCAAGCTAAATATTTGCGAAGAAAGTTCTTTCCTCTTCCCGCTGCGAACTTTCTTCTTCGTATACTTATTAACATTCGTAAAGAATGCTCTTCATTAGTTTATTTGGGTGAACTTAGCATTTTTGGTGGGACTTCGTATACTCCAAGTAGCTAACTGGATGAGTGGACTTCGTATAATCATTTTTGGGTGGACTTCGTATACTGGACTTCGTATACTCCAAGATGGGACGTGGACTTAGACTTAAACTAGCTGGGACGTATAATCATTTTTGCGAAGTATAGACTTCATATAACTTCATTTTTCTTCGTTGATGATTTCCTTCTTTTGATTTTACGAATCCAACTTTCACTTTGAATCTATTTCTCAATTGATTTCTCCAAACTTCCAATATCACCCGTTGTCTACTGATAGAATTCTTTCACTGGAATTTTCATTTTCATTCTTCAAATTTAATGATCCACTGAGATCTAATTTCCACTAAAGCTAATTTGATGTTATCAATTGTTAATTTGAAGATGAAGATCCTTCACTGGAATTTCCGTTTTCACCCCTAAAATATGAAAGAGAGAAGTTGTTGATGATGTTTACTCCCTGAAAGTGTAACTTTTTCCACAAATTTTCCATTTTTGCTCCTGAAACTTTAAGATCATGAACAATAGATACTCTTCCTGGGGACTTCTTAAATCAACAAATTACAGGAAGGATAAATCCTTTTAATCTCTCCCTGTTTCTAGCGCCAAAAATGTAGTTGCGGATTATCTCACAACTACACCCTCATAAGAATCCATTAAAATGATTCCTAAATCTAATTAATTTGATATGAAACTAAGGATTAAAGTACTAAAATTATAAAAAGAGACACAAAGATTTTTTACATGGTTCGATCATTGTGATCTACATCCATGGTTCTTCACTAGTGATTGTATATAATTACATGAATTGACAATTGAGACTCCATTAATGAATATTTGGAGCTCTAGTTTTTTAGGGAAGAAGATGATAAAGAAAATAAAATCTCTTCTAAAAATTTCTCTCTCCTCCTAAAATTATCTCTCCCTCTAAAAAAGACCTCTCCTTTTTCTTATGCCTAAATGGCTATTTATATTATTTTACAAAAGATGACAGTTGTGTTGTCCCGCCATTTCGGATTTGAGAATTATCTTGCGAACCTTCGTAACTTCACTTCGCGAACTTCCTTTGCTTTCCTCGTGATTTCCTTTGCTCGCAAGATGTCTTTTCTCTCCATAATTTCGTAAGTTATCATTTGTTGTGATATTCAGCTCCTACATATTGCTTGAACCAAAGTTTGCGAACTTTGTTGATCAAGTGAAACCAGAGAAGTGCGTGACCTAAGTCCGCGAACTCATTCCGCAAACCCAGTCCGCAAACTGGAAAAGTTCTCAAACCCGAGAATTTATGTTGGAGTTTGTAAACTCCATCTAGGAACTTAAGTCCGCAAACCCAGTCCGCGAACTTAAGTAGGTTATGTCTAAAAATGATGTTTGTGAGCTTATATCTTTATAAACTAAGGAATGCAATTGCAAACAATGGCTATATAGTTCATGAACCAATTCGAGTGAATCAAATAATTTTTGCTTCAATTGTGTCTTGTGTAGTACATGAGATTTCCTTGTAATTGAACAACTTTCTAACTAGTTCATTTGAGTCATTTGCACTAGTTATGGTTAAGAAGAATATGGTTGATATGAAAGTTATCATATGGCTAACCATTTGGTTAACTATTGTTGAACCAACTAATGTACAAGTTTGGGTACGGTTTTCAAAAGTTTACAAATGTGTATTACATATGTGTATAACAAGCTATGTTTTCGATCTAACGGTTGATAAATATTAGCTTGAATCTAATCAGGTTTTCATCTAACGGTGAATATTAAATGCTTTGTTATTAAGCTAACATTGATTACAAACCCTGATTTGAAAGACTATATAAGGGAAAACTCTAGTAACTGGGAAACCTAATCCCCATATACTCTGTGTGATACTAGTTGTGCTAAGCTAGAGTCGATTCTCCTCTAACCTTTGGTTTGTTCTTCTAAACCAGGTTAACGACTTAAATACTTCATTGGGATTATGAAGCCAAACAAGTACTACTTTTATCCTAGTTGTGTGATCTGATCTTGTTGTTTTTATCGTACGAGTACAATTATAATAATTGGCTTGAGATTTTTATCTCCGATGGGCAAGATATAAAAGTAGTCACAAACATCTTTGTCTCATCGTTGTGATTCCACAATTTTTTTTTTCACTGCGTCGATTAAGACTATTGTGAGGTGATTGGTAAAGCTGAGATGTTCTTCAGGAATATAAGTCTGGTTTTATCAATTGGTTCCTGTTCACCTTGATTAATTAGAAGACGGAACAAAACATGTAGGTATATTCGTGGGAGACGAAGTTATCTATTACCATATGTTAGAGCATTGCTCGGTCGAACTCGCATGTGTTTCTATCTCAAGCATGTTTGTCAATGTTAGTGATCAAAACTATAAAGTCTTGATTTCTAGTCTACTAAAGCTAAGGTCTCAGACTAGGATAGAAAGTATAGTTGAGCTCAAGAACTCCATGGCAATCATCATACAAGACGAAGGACTACTCAAGGAACCAGTGGATATTCATCGACTAAAAGGTATGTGGACACTTGAACTTATCTATCACTCAAAAGTCTATCTAATTTATCTCCTATATTTAGACAAAAGTCGTATTACTATATAGACTAAGAATATACACATATGATATTTCGAGCTGAGTATATCTCGCTTATCTATTTCTCGAAATATGTATTGGTAAAGCTTTCACTTTAACCAAGTTCATCTTTAACTAGTGACGAAAGTCATGTTACGTTTCAATCATTTTGGAAATCGCTCTGACGAAAAATAGTTTGTGAATAACAACTATATAAAGCCCTCTAAGAATGTTTCAATGATTGAAATGAGAGTTTAGACAATATAACCATTGGGAGATATAAACATTGTTGTGGTAACACATATATGTATAAGTCCTTAGCACTTGAACCTAAGTTTACGAACTTTGTTGATCAAGTGAAACCGGAACTTGAGCAGCCAACTCAGTCCGCGAACGTGCGTAGTTATCGAACCCGAGAATTTCTGCTGGAGTTATAGATAGGTTTCGATTAGCGAACTCAGTCCGCGAACTGACGGAAGTTCTCGGAACCGAGAATTTCTGTTGGAGTTTGTGAACTCCAACCGGTTAACTTGAGTCCGCGAACCCAGTCTGCGAACTTAAGTGGTTATGTCTAAAAATGATATTTGTGAACTTATCTTAATAAGCTAAGGAATGCTATTGCAAACCGTGGCTTTATAGTTCATGAATTGATTCGAGTGAATCACATCATTTTTACTTCAATTGTGTCTTATGTAGTACACGAGATCTCATAGCAATTGAACAACTCTCTAACTAGTTCATTTGAGTCATTTGGACTAGTTATTGTAATTGCAGGAAATCCTACAACACACCCCTTATCAAATCTTGATAACAATTCCTAGATCTAAATATAAAAACAGTGATAAAAATACTAAAATTATAAATAAACACCAAGATTTTTACGTGGTTCGATCAATGTGATCTACATCCACGGATCTTCACTATAATAATTTGTAACTATATTAATTTACACTTACAATCTCCATTAATGGAGTTCTTGGAAGAATTCTAGATCTAGTTTTGGGGAAGAAGATGATAAAGAAATTATATTTTCTCTCTCTAAAAATCCTCTCTGCAAAATAACTTTCTCTCTCCTCTCAAAATTATCTCTCCCCTTTCTCTCTCTTACTCTCTTCTTTATATAGGTATTTACATTGTGGATGACAACTCATTGCCAGCTCACATTTCCTATAATTTCGGATCTGAACTCTTGCGGTAATATCGCAGCAACATCATTGTGATTTCTCGCAGATTTCTCTTGCTATATTTCTTGCGAGATTTCTCTATAAAATCTTCATGTCTTTCTTCATGTTTTATGTTCCGTCCTTTGTTGTGTCGTTTTGGTAATCAATCTGCGACACTTGCCATGTGTGGTAGAAGTTTTCGCAAGAGCGTTGTTGTTGCGAGATTCTGCTCCTACATTTTGCCTCTTTTTTCTTAATATTGCTTGAAGAGCAATTTTTAAGAAAAAAATCTGTAGTTGTAGTAGTCTTTGATCTTTGTTGATGAAGGAACAAGCGAAAGAATACCAAACTTAAAAAGTATATACTTGCCTCTATTCTTTTGCGAAGTTCTGAAGCTTTGAGAAATAATTAGAAGTATCATCTTTTGAAGTATGCGAAGTATGAAGTATAAAGTACTCAATCCTCGAAATATAAGAAGTATCTGTCCTTGAATAAGAAATATTGCCTCTATTCATGCGAAATTATCCATTTTGGAAATGATTCTTGCTGAGAAGATAAAGAACATAAATTTTTTTCTTGGTAATCCCTAAATGCCTCTATTCTTTATATATGAAGGAGAATCCTTGAGAAAATGTTGAATGATTAAATTGTTTCTTTATTCTTACCTTGCCTCTGCCTCAAGTGGTAACCACTTTTAAGAAAATAATCACATTCTGCGAAATAATCACAATTCCTGCGAAACTCTGGATATATCTTCGAGTTTATGAATTAGTCTGCGTGATTATGAATAACCCTGCCAATTTCCAAATATTTCTGTGAATTTCCGAACATTTCTGCGAATTATGAATAGTGCTCAAATAGTACTGCGAATAGTGAATAGTAATTTCCATTCTATGCATTCCCATACTTGCCTCTTGTTATTGATCTGCAATATGATAAATGAAATAAGACTAATATAAATTCGTTAGCAATCTGTTATACGCTTGTAGGTATAACCTCTCTTGTGGTATTATTTTGCCTTCCTAGTTAAAGGTCTTATTATGCCACTTTTATTCGACAAGATCGCAGGACATTCTTACTTTTATATGTAATAATCCATTGATCTTGTCTTATCATTTAATTTTAATCTCTACGACAATATGATAAATATAAGCCTTCTTGTGAGATTAATCTCTCTTTGCTTTTTAAGACTTATGACATTGCCGTCTTTTCGATGAAATCGCAGGACGTCTTTGCGATTTATATCCTCTTATTATTGATTTCATTTATCTCATCTTTTGATCTTTTCACAAAAACCCATTGATCTCATCTTAACATTTCTCTTTAGGCTTTTTGGCCAGTTATGCGGCAATATGACGGGCCTAAATATTCTTGTGAATATAAAGTCCCATGACATTGCTGTCTGTGTCACGCGATAATATGACGGGCCTAAATATTCTTGCGAATATAAATTCCCATGACATTGCCATTTTTTTTGATACACAGCTCCCTAATGGAGGGTATCGCCCTTATCTCTCCCCCCGGTTGCCCCTTCAAGGATTATACATCGGCCATACAAGACTAGCACTTTCCCATCCGGTTCTGCCAACAACCAGTTGTTTTCGCAGCCTTGTCCTTTATGCCTTATATGGCTTATAGTTACAAGACTGCACCCTAAGTGGGGTTTTCTTCGGGCCGAACACATCGTAAGCCAAGACTTGCCGTGGATGTCCAGGGTAGGTTCATCCATCCCGGGCACCCACAGCTCAACCGTGTACCTCGGCGCCTTGATCATACATTACATTCCTTAGGAGAAACTCTCGGGCGCCCAACCCGGGTATAACCTTATATAATTGGGAATCCAAGTTATCTCTCCCGGATGGATTTTCTATAATACCAAATCTTTATGACTAGGTTCCAGCAGCGGTATAGCCTTTCCCATAGCCATGCAAAGAGATACCCCCTTATGACGTACTTTAAGGACATTGCCTCATACGGAATAGAATCCGCGAACTAGGGTGTACGCCACAAAGGTTCGTCCCATTTTCATATGTTTTTAGGCGATTTGCGCCCGTCTTATGCATTTGCATTTCTCTTTTGCGAAATTTTATTCGCGTCTTTTGCGATAATTTCACGTTTCTTTATTCTATCATTTCTTGCGATAATTCCACCATCTTATACAATTTCATTTCTCTCTTGCGAAATTTTATTCGTGTTTCTTGCGATAATTTCGCATTTCTTTATTCTTTCATTTCTTCTTTCATTCTCATAGTATCATACTTGAAGTAAACTTTCTTTTGCGGCTTGTTGTTGTCTCTTGCGAAGTAATCAATTCGCTTGCTGAATGATGAAGGCTTGTGAAATTAACTCTTGATCTGCTTCTTGTATAATGTTGTGCCATACCAACTGTTCTAACCATTTCTTGCGAAATATGTCTGCGAAATAATCTCCCATTTTCTTCTTACGAAATATCTAAAAATCTTGCGAAGTAATGAAATAGTAAATTCCTGCTTCTAACCAATCTTGGAGAATTCTCTTGTGAAATAAAGGACTTCATTTTCTCGCTAGCCAATTTCTTGCGTGAAATAGTTTGGTGTGCTTTAACTTGCATGAGACATAACTTGGTTTGGTTTAATGGTCTTGGACGGACCAATTTCTAGTGTTGGTTTAATGGGCTTGGTTTGCGTGAAGTAATCTTGCGTGATATCACGCAGCAACTAATGAAATTTTTCATGTAGTGCGTAGCAGCAAGCCGCTATTCCTAGGAAATGACAAAGTAACCCGTCTACCCTTCTTTTTATTTCGTGCTATACAACGCTTTCATTTCTATCTGGCTTGGAGATAACAACTATATCTTTAACTATCTTTTCTAACCTTTGCGAAATAATCCAAGCAGAACTTGGGTTGTATGTTGATTCTTCTGTTAATATATATGAGTTGCTGTTGAAGTTCTGCGAAATAATCTTGGGAGAAATTTTTCCCTTTCTGCGAAATAACTTTGTAGAAACTGTTCCCTTATCTACTGTAACGTTCTGCGAAGTAACTTTGCTATGAAATACATTCAATGAAGCTGCTGATTGTATCTTTTTTTTTTTTTTTTGAAATTTGGTTGTTCTGTACGATGACCTATCTTCTTTTCAAGTTCTTAACACAAACTATTTAAGTTTTATGTCAATATGTGCTGTAAAGTAAATTTGGCAAAACCTTTCTCACGCCGAATCTCTTCTTTCAGTTCTGCGAAGAAAAACTTCCCATGCAAACTATCGTAGAAACCTCTTGAAGAAAACTTCTTCATGTGTTCTCCTTCCTCTAGTCAATTAAATCACCTCTGTTAGTGTTTGATGTAGTACCAGAATATCGCCACAACGTTATTCTCTTAGTAAGAACAACGCTTTCACGAGAAGGTCAAATATTCCTATAAGTATAAATGACATTGTTCACGAGAGTGTCGTAAGGATTCTTCAGCAACATTTGGCGAGCGTCACAAGTAAACTTCATGATAGCTGACGATTGAAGAGACATGTTATGAGAGTGTTGTTTCACGAGGATTACAAAAGTTGGCGAAGATTAATATTACAAATACCACGATGAGATCGCAGAATATATCCGAAAGAAGGGGAAAACTTAGCTGTCACCCACTATGTAATTTCCTATATAAAGGGTTCAAGTAAGTCCAGAGGAGGATGATGTATTTTTTAGAGTTGAGAAAATCTTGAGGAGAGAGAAACTCCAGAAAAGAAAGTTGTAATTCTGAGTTTGAATATTTTCTGTAAACATTTCTGAGATCTAAATAATAAAAGTGTCGTTTAATTCTTCAATCTTCAACTAATTTCACTTAGATTTCTATAGGATCTTAATAGGTGTGTAGTGTGGGAAATCCTGCTACTACATTTTGGCGCCGACTAAGGGGAACTCAAGATTCAAAATCTCTAATTACAATTTGAAGATTTGGAGAAATTGAAGAAATGGCTGGGAGAAGGAGAAGAAATATATCAGAACCACTAACAACAGTGAGAAGAAGTAAAAGACTTGCAGGTGAAGAAACAAGTGTATTAGGAGAATCTTCAAGGATGAGAACTAGGAGGAATAAAACAAGGAATGAAAGGGAAAATCCAATTCAACAACCAAACCAATCAACATCGGTACAAAATGGAAGATTGGATTATGATAGAGTAAGCGTGCATACATGGAGATCGGATTCAATGGGAGAAGAAACAAATCGACAAGTAAGAGAAGAAAGTGGAGTAGGAAGAAATCAGGAGGTAGAAGAAGGGTCGATTCATCAAGATGAAGATGAAATAGCAGAGGAATTAGGGCAAAGAATACAGGAAGAAAGAAGGTTAGAGGCGGTGGAACGTGCAAATTTAACAAGACAAAATCATGAGTTGAGAATAGAGAATTTAAGAAGAAGATCAAGAAGTACTACTAGATCAAGTTCAAGATTAGAGAAATACCAAGGCGAAATTCTCCCACAAGAAATGATGGAGAAAATGTACAAGAAGAAACTGAAAATCCAAATAGAGGACAACGTCAGGGAGAAGAGAGAGTAAATAATGATTGTAACGATTCACAAGGAGAAACTTTAAATGGAAGGCGAAATATTGAAAATCAAAGAAATGAAGGTAATCAAGATGGTGAAGAAAATCACGAAGAAGGTAGAAGAGTATTACATGGACGAGAGCACGTCAGAAATCAAAGAATTATTGAGAATGAAATTGAGAGACATTATGCTGAACAGGCACGCCTAGATTGCGAGAGAGAAAGGCTGAGGGCAGAAATGGAAGAACAGGAGTTTCAAGAAGCAATAAGGCAAAACAATCATGATAATCGAGAAAGGATACGTACACAAAATCGCGAAAATGGAAATGTTCGGAAAGAGTATGACAGAATACAGAGAAGGAAAGAAAGATAACAAAGAGAATTGGCGAGAAATGAAGAAGTTGGTGGAGAAGAAATTAGGAGACAAAATCAATTGCGAATTTCGGATAGAAATGAAGAGGAAAATCGCAGGAGAAGAGAAAGTGCGTTAAAAAGACAAATAGAACAAAGCCCAACTGCAAATGAGAAAATTTTGAGGGAATTAGCAGAAATGATAGGAATAATAAATAATAGAAGAGAAGGTGGAAGAAGGCAACTTGATGAAGCAATCGAAGAAGCGGCTAGAACTCCCTTCACACAGGAAGTACAACTAAGAGGAATTCCTCCAAAACTCAATTTACCAACACTAAACAGTATTTTCGATGGGACTACTTGTGCTATTCAACATGTTAAAGCTTATGTTAGGTGTATGCTGCAGTGGGAGAATCATGATGCTGTTTTATGCAAATACTTTGCATCCATCTTGACTGGCGAGGCGCTAAAATGGTTTGAGGGATTGCCGAAAAATACTATTACTTCTTTTGATCACTTACAAGCTACATTTTTAGGTGCATACATAAGCAACAACTCTTCACGACCAGGTATCGAAGATTTGTTTGGATTAAAACAGAGAATTGGCGAGAGTCTAAAACATCTTACCATAAGATGGAAGACAATGTGCAGTGATATGGCATGAAGAGTAGATGAGAGATATCTTATTTTATCCTTCATTAATGCAATGTTTGCGACCAATTTGCTCTATATACAAATTTTCAGAATAAAAAACACCATCACAATGACTGAACTAAGAGAACTACAAGAAGAGTACATTGCTTAGGAAGAAAAACAAAATGAAATGGAGTCATACCCAATTGCAAACACCAGTTCTGTAATGGATAATGGAAGTTTTCTTCCCAAAATGATTAATAATGTGGCGAGTACCTCGCAAGTTCAAGCAGAGAAAGTGGCGAATAATGACAAACAAAAGCTAGTGGCTATGGGAAGTCGTGATCAAGAAGAATTTGAAAGAGATAAGAATTATTACAATCGTGGAGGAAATAGTCAAATCCAAAGGCTTGACCAACCCCAAGAAACTTATGGTGGACAAAAGCAAAATAATTTCAGAAATCAGGGGAACATGAGAACCATATGGGAGGAGATTAAGATGCCACCCTTGAATGCTAGTGTAGAAAAAATCTGGGAAGCTATCATTTTAATGGAAAATATACCCTCGCCATGGAACATGGGGAAGGAACCACATCCTAACACTCGTAATCAAGAATTCTGTCCTTATCATCATTTTCATGGGCATTCGATAAATAATTACAGAAATGTAAAAAGAATAATCTTAAGAATGATCGATCAGGGGAAGCTAAATCATTTTCTAAAAGGGCATCAACAATCACAACAATTTCCACCACCACTAGACGATCACAGAATAACTAATGTAAAAGGAGCAGAAACTTTTGTTATAGAGGTTGGAACTAAAGCAAAGAATTTATTTTGTAATTCTATTGTGCATTCTTTCAGAACCATCGAATATTTCCACGATAATGTCTTAAGTATAGTCTTCTCCAGAGATATGGATGGAAAAGAAATAATGAATATAACGAGAATCTCGCCATTAGAAGAGTGGCAGAAACAAGTCCTTTCTTTTACAGCACAAGAAGTACCAGAGCCTGGCGAGCTGCATGATAACCCATTGGTGGTAAGGTTGGAAATAAAACCAGAACAAGCAGAAGAAGAAGAAAGTAAAGAAAACAATAACGAAATGGAAGAGTCTTGGGCCATTGATAGAATCCTAATTGATACTGGTAGTTCCGTAGATATCCTGTTCTACCATACCTACAGAACCATGGGTGGGAAAGATGAAGATTTGATACCATCGACATACAAAATCTATGGTTTTAATGGAACTGCCAACAAGCCTAAAGGGGAGATCACAATGAGAATTCCGTTAAGAGGAATGAATTCCAAGATTTTATTCTGTGTTGTCGATATTGAATCACCATATAACGCCTTGATTGGTCGACCTTGGTTACACATGATATTGGGTGTTGCATCTACCTTTCACCAGTGCATTAAATTCCCTCATCCAAATGGTGTTGGAGTAATTAAAGGAGATTGGGGAGAAAGTAAGAAATGTTATGAGATAGATATCAAGTCTTGTGAGGAAAGAGCAGGGAAGAACAACAATTGGAAGTACAGAATTAAGCAGCAACAGAGAAGTGACAAATTAATGGTTGATTCAATAGAAAAACATGAAGAAGTAACTAACGAGTCCCTCGCGGATATCAAACAAATAATAAAACACAGCAAAGGTACAGGTATAAAGAGCATAAAAGGAGGAAATGACAAGCAACTTGCGGGAAAACATTAAGTAAAAGAACAGATGATAAGGAAGATGAGAAAAATGAAGTGACAGTAAGATGAAATATGACGAGAAGATCGCTAGAAGTAGAAAGGTAAAGTTGTTTTTTCTGTTTGAGTGAAGAAAATGGCATTGAAAAGTTAAAAAAAAAAAAAAAAAAAAAAGAAGAAATTATTGAGATTTGAAGCTCGCAAGAAATTTTAAGATACGCGAATATAATTTCGCAGAGATTAAGAGAATGGGACAAACCTTTATGGCGTGCACCTTAGTTCGCGAATACAATTTCGTAAGAGGAAAATGTAAGACCTACAAGCACGTCATAAAGGGGGTATCTCTTTATATGATTCAGGGATAAGGTTATACCGCTACTGGAACCTGAGTCATACAGATGTAGGGGTTAAAGAAAACCTATCCAGGAGAGAGATCTTGGATTTCCAGCTTTATAAGGTTATACCCTGGTTGGACGACTGAGAGTCTCTTCCAAGAAGTGCAGAGTATGATCAAGGCGCCGAGGTACACGGTTTAGCCAAGGATGCCCGGGACGGACGAACCTACCCTGGCCATCTTTGGTAAGTCTTGGCTATAATGCACTTGGCCTGAAGAAAACCCCACCTAGGGTGTAGTCTTGTAACTATAAGCCATATAGGCATAAAGGACAAGAGGCTACCAAAACAACTGGTTGTTGGTAAATCAGGATGGGAGGAGCTAGTCTTGTATGGTCGATGTGCCCTCCTTGAAGGGGAAACCAAGGAGAAGATAAGGGCGGAACCCTCCATTAGGGAGCTGATAAGTGTCTTAAGACGACAATGTCATGGGGCTCTAGGATCGCAAGATCATTTAGGCCTGTCATATTGTCGCGTAAATTATACAGAGGCAAAAAGCCATAAGAGAAAAAAAGTTAAGATGAGGTCAAGGGGTTTTTACATGCAAATGTGAAGACGTCATGCGATTTCATCGCAAGACGGCAATGTCACGAGGCTTTGTTTTCGCGAGAAAACTTAGGCTCGTCATATTGTCGCAATACAATAAAGAAATGCAGATAAGACAAGATCAATGAGTCAATACATGAAAATGTGAAGACGTCCTGCGATCTTGTCGCGGAGAGAATACTATGGCAAAGTAAGACCTTTAAGTAGGAAGGCATGATAAGACCATAATATCGCAAAAATATCAAGGTTTGCGAAAATATCGCAGAAATTATGAAATTCGCCAAAATATTCGTTTATTAACTTTCTCATATTGCAGATGAATAATAGAGGCAAGTATGGGAATGAATAGAATAATGAATATTATTATTCATCACCATATGAGAAATTTATATGGATATTAAGGCACAGATAATTAGCAGATGCAAACTATATTGACCAAGTTATATTGCAAAAAAGAGGTTATTCTTTCATTCATACAGATAAGGGGGCAAATAAATTTACACATTAAATTGAAGAAAGTTGCAGCAAATTGAAGAAACTCGCGATTGATTACATCAAAGAAAGAAGTTAGACAGATACATTGTTTCACTTATCAACATTGTTATCTTTATCAGATTCTTCTTCTTCACCAGATTTCTCTTCCTCATTATCTTTGTTGGGTTCTTCATCATCGCCAAAATTTGTTTCTTCGTCATTATTCTCTTCTTCACCTTCGTCAAGATCTTCATCAGTATCAGAGATATCAAGATCTTGAACCATTAATGGTATTGCATTTCCAAGATCAGGATACAAAGAATGAGGAATTCCATGATCATCGCAAACCTGCCTAGTAGTATTATTACGAGTAATGAGGAGGGATCTGTTAAAATTTGCAGAAGTAATCCCAAATTAAGATTTTAATCGTGAGTATTTATTGTTGCGAGAAGTAAGATCGTTCGCGAGTTGATGATTAATATCTTCTAGTTCTCTCATCCTTACACGACATCTGTCTTGAGAAATCATGAGAATAAGGCATCGATAAGATAGAAGTTATAAGAAAGAATAATAAAAAGCAAAAGGTTAATAGAGTAGAGTGGTTAACAACCTTCTTTTTCAGAAATCAAGTCCCTAATTAAGGCTGATTGATCAGCATGAAGACTAGCATCTATACCTAAATTATTCCTAGCATTATCAAGAACCTGTGCTGCCCAAGAATACTCATCATCGCTAGTAATAAGAAGGCGAGAACGAACTTGAGTTTCTCTTGCAAGAAGATCTTTATTTTCGCAGAAAATTTTATCTCTTTCCTTTTGAACTTCGAGAAGAATTTTATGGAAATCTGCTAGAGTTTTTCGCTGTTTCTAATTGCTTGATCTTTCTCGTCAACAAGATCACTAATTCTACTTCTTAATCCATTGATCACTTCTTTTGATTCATGATAAAGACGCTTAAATTTATTAGATAATCCTAAATTGTGTCTGTGTTCAATGGTCAGGAGATTAAACTTAAATTTAAGTTCCTCTATAGAGAGGGATTTAATTTGTTCGTCAGCAAAATTACTTAAGGAGTTATTAAGGTGAGCAAGAAGAGTATTATCATCTACAGGTTCGAGAAAGGTTTGAAGGAACGTAGCTTCGTCAGTTAGACCATAAACATCTGCAAAAATGATTGCTTGGATAAGCTATATAAAAGAAAAATAAAAATCTAAAAGAAAGAAAAAGTAAATCATACCATAAAGTTGTTTGTTAGCATTGTTAAGATCCAAAATCTTCTGTTTATCAACTGAAGCTTCAGTTTCCAACCGTTTATTTTTCTCGCGAAGCTCAGCAATTTCAGCCTCTAGTTTCTCTTTATCTTGGAGAAGGTTAACAACCTTTTTCTTAAATGAAGCACATTCATTATCTAAATCAGCAGCAGCAGCAAAAGAAGCTCTCCCAACCTGCAAAAGAGTTTTATAAGTACAAAAAATTTGACGAGAGAAATCTGGCGAATTAAGAAACAATTAAGAAAACATACCAGAATACCAAGTGCATTTAAGAAGCTTGGAGTTAGAGTTCCAGAAATTCCACGAAGAGAATTATTATCAGATAAGATTGGAGCATCACACACTTTGACGAGCGCTTGAGCTAGCCCATTAAGAGTCTCATCGCCATACTCATTCGCAGTTCCACGAGAAGAATCGCCAAAAATCATGGACAGTTGGGTCATGGAAGAATCAGAGGAAGAATAATTTTTCACAGAAGGAACTTCTCTAATATCGTCAAATTCTTCGATAAATTCATCATTAGATTTATTATTAACGATTGAATCCAATTTGGTATGTTCAGAAGAAGAATGCTGAGTTTTATTTTTCTTCAAAGGAGGCTCGCTGGGTTCTTTATCACGAGGGGCAGAGCGTCTTCCTTCACTTGAAGCAGTAGATTTCCCTTTACGATTAGTTGGAGGTTTCTCCTTAGGTTTTGTCTCTAAAGGTGGTAATTCTTCAATTACCTACAAACACAGATAAAGATAAGAAATAGGGGCAACAATATATTGTTAATTAATAAAGGAATATTTCTTACTTCATCTGTGAAAGATCTAAGAGCTAGAAGAGTGCTGGGTTTCCTATATTTCTGGTAATTAAGTTTCATTTTGGCAACCTGCAAGATAATGGAAAAGTTAGCGAGAGTGTGAAGGAATAAATAATAATAGCATAAGAAGATGAGGGAATATACATCGGAAGAACTATCAGGCCAGTTGAAAGTCCATGGTTCATAGTGAGAGAGATTCGTAGGAAGTTGGAGAGAACCGGATATATAATGACCTTTAAGGCATAAGGGAAAAATAAACCACTTATCGTCATTAGAATGACGAGGGCCATCATTTGTATTAGTATGAAAATCAATGTCTTGCATAAAAGCATTTTCAGCAGCGACCTTCCTTTTATGCAAACGAACACCCCAACAGGTATTATCCCTTACCATGGGGAGTAACTGGTAATTTCGAAAGAAATTATCTACAGTATACTTTACAGGGATAATCGGAATATGTTTATATTTAAGACTTTTATGTTCTTCGGGATATTGGGATCCTTTGCCAGCACCACGAGAGGCATATTCCAGTAATAATCTAATATAATCCCCACCAAGTTGATACACCGCTCGTGAAAATCTCTTATCAGAAATTATTTGGTAAAAGAGTGGAAGTTCAGGGTTGTAGAGAGGAAGTGGAAGACCAGCTTCAAGTTGGCCTAACGAAACTATAATTTTTTCACGAGAACACTGGAAGTTAGAAAATAATTCAAGAGAAAGAACAGATTTGGGACTTTGATCTGGGATTAAAGATAAGTCAAATCCTTGATTTTTAAGTTTTTCTTTCATCAAATTGAAAGCAATAAGATTTTTAGCACCAGCAGCAACCATTTTGAGAGAATGGGAATGAAAGGAGATTGAAAAAAT
Organism: Papaver bracteatum; assembly: GCA_023529315.1. NCBI lineage: Eukaryota > Viridiplantae > Streptophyta > Magnoliopsida > Ranunculales > Papaveraceae > Papaver > Papaver bracteatum. The sequence goes on from JAJJWX010004597.1 coordinate 115,457, forward strand.
GGCGAAAGATATTAGATGCGCGATTTTCGGGAAATCAATGAAATTTGCAGAGAAGAAGAAGGAAAGAGAATGAGAAGAAAGAAAAAGAGAAGAATGAGAGAAGGTATTTATAGCAGAAGAAGTTTCTCGAGAAAATAAAATAGTTAATACAATGAAAGGACGTGAATGGTCAAATAACAACGGTTTAAGATGACGTGTCGAAAAATATATGGGTGATAAAATTATATGAAGACAGCTGGTGAAAGGTTTAGAGACGTGTCAGAATAAAGATGGAGGTGAAAAGATAGGAGATTACGGCAATATATTCTCACGATCTTCTCTTCTTCGCAGAAAAGACATGAGAAGAGGCAAGATGTAATACCAGAATATCGCCACAACGATATTCTTGTAGTAAGAACAACGCTTTCACGAGAAGGTCAAATATTCCTATAAGTATAAATGACATTTTTCACGAGAGTGTCATAAGGATTCTTCAACAACATTTGGCGAGCGTCACAGGGAAGCGTCATTATAGCTGACGATTGAAGAGACATGTTATGAGAGTGTTGTTTCACGAGGATTACAAAAGTTGGCGAAGATTAATATTACAAATACCACGATGAGATCGAAGAATATATCCGAAAGAAGGGGAAAACTTAGCTGTCACCCACTATGTAATTTCCTATATAAATGGTTCAAGTAAGTCCAGAGGAGGATGATGTATTTTTTAGAGTTGAGAAAATCTTGAGGAGAGAGAAACTCCAGAAAAGAAAGTTGTAATTCTGAGTTTGAATATTTTCTGTAAACATTTCTGAGATCTAAATAATAAAATTGTCGTTTAATTCTTCAATCCTCAACTAATTTCACTTAGATTTCTATAGGATCTTAATAGGGGTGTAGTGTCGGAAATCCTGCTACTACATTTGCTATGTAGAGAATCTCTTTCTATTTCTAAGTTTCTTCTTTTATCTCTGTTGATGACTCTTTGATTTTCTTTTTCTCCTTCTTTAATTTCTTCTTTGCTTTTCAAAGAAGTTCCACTAATGTTTCATTCCTTCATCTTCTTAATTTCAATATTATTCGAGTTAACTCCCGCTAGCAGATCGAACTGAATTCCATTCGCAAGAATTGGTGTTTACTTGAAATGGGCAAACCACCTTGAAATGAATAGTAGCGAATTAATGGTTGAGTTGATGGAGAGCTTTGTATGCTTTGTTTGCTAAACCAAATTTGTGTTCCTGTGTGACTAAGCTGAACTTCCCTTTTGGCAGTAACTTCCCAACCATAGAAAATCAATCATTCTTCGTCATTAGTTGATTATTTAACCATTTGGACTCTGCGTGATATTCTGAAATCAAAGCCCAATCTCCTGATAAAAATTTGCCTTATGATACCTTGGAAAATTTCGTCATATTATAGCTGATGTTGATCTTCACGCAACGTAAAGATCTTCACGTTATGGCTGCTGCTGGCGTCTCTTGGTTTGTACGCAATGTAAACTCTGGAATGATGAATAGATGTATGTGTGTTTAACTGCTACTGTGCGTTTCCGAAATACTATTCTTTCATTTGAAATGAATCATGTTGCCTGATGTTCTCGCAAAAACCATTCTTTGCTGATCTTCGAGTCAACTTGTTTCTTCGCAGGAATCGGTGTTGCTGGAGTTAATTAATATCTTTGTTTGCTGATCTTCGACTCAACTGGTTTCTTCGCAGAAATCGGTGTTGCTCACACAGACGAACCATAGTGTTATTTATTAATGCAGAAACTTTTATTATTCACGTCGTTAACTAATATTCCTCTACCAATTCCTTGAATATTATTGAACCTTCATGAAACTTGTCCTCAACTTTTGACTGGCTGAGCATATGAAGTTTTCCTTCATAGTTTATTTATCTGCCATCAATCCGGGTTTGTGAATCCTCGTTTCTATGTACTTCTTCACTTAAACTCAGAGTATTGAATTGTTTTGAACCGAACTGTGATGTGGTTTAAGCTGATTGCTGGGAACTTAGTTGTTGCGAACTTTGGCTGTTGAGGTTGCTCTAGCATTTCCGTGTCGATGCTTTCCTTTGATATCTCTGAGTTTTTTTTTTTTTTTTTAATGCTTTCTTCGCTGAAGTTTCCTACGTGAGATACTCTTTGGGGCATGATTTAAACATGTGCAGTATTCACTCCCTTATGGCGTCATTGCTCGCGGCTCTTGAACTGCATTCTTATTTGCTGGTAGAGATTGTTGTTGATGGCTCTCAACTTTCTTGAATCCACTCCTGGAAGCTGCGTCTCATTGTTCATTCGCTAGATGCTGCATCTTGTTGTTCTTGATATCATACTTCTGAACGCACAGAATCTTTACGTCATTGTCTCTTTTTTCTGCGTCTATGCATGTCCTGTGTCTCTGCGAAACATTGTTGCGATCAACAGAATGTTAAATATTTGAGTGGTAGTGAGGTTAACGGAAGCAATTTCTGTTCATCTGAAGTTTATTTATTTGTCCTGCTCTTCTTGCTTTCTATGTATCGTTTCTGTTTTTGATCTTTTCACCTGTAACTATGCCTTGCTACAAGCAAACCACAACTGAAAGAATAATTGAATGTAACTTATGTAAAAATAATTCACCAACTCTGAAAGAGTTAAAATAGTTGTTATTCCTCCAAAATGTCCCTGCGACATTACCGCACTCTTGGTGAGACTTGTTGAATACTTATTTCTTATTAGCTGAGGATTCACGCCCTCATCTTTCATTTTTCTCCTGAATTATTATCTTCACAGATTTTCTAACGAATTAAATTAAACAAGTCTTCTTCTCGGTATTCTAGTTTTACTAATGCATCTTCTTACTATTACCATCTGTCTGTTTTCTCCCTTCACTATTTGAACAATTAATTGATGTCGTTTCATTTCATTTAAAGATTTCTTCAAATCTACTCCAGTTTAGCGTCCGTATCTCTTTCTTTTTCATTTTCTTTAACAATTTCTCCATTGAAATTTCCATTATTCCTCTCAAAAATTTTAGATCCAGTAATGTATAACTCTTCCAACAGCTAATTTCTTTGAATCTTCTTCTATCCAACGATTAGCAGGTAGTGTTTCTAGCACCAAAATGTAATTGCAGGAAATCCTACAACACACCCCTTATCAAATCTTGATAACAATTCCTAGATCTAAATATAAATACAGTGATAAAAATACTAAAATTATAAATAAACACCAAGATTTTTACGTGGTTCGATCAATGTGATCTACATCCACGGATCTTCACTTTAATAATTTGTAACTATATTAATTTACACTTACAATCTCTATTAATGGAGTTCTTGGAATAATTCTAGATCTAGTTTTGGGGAAGAAGATGATAAAGAAATTATATTTTCTCTCTCTAAAAATCCTCTCTGCAAAATAACTTTCTCTCTCCTCTCAAAATTATCTCTCCCCTTTCTCTCTCCTGCTCTCTTCTTTATATAGGTATTTACATTGTGGATGACAGCTCATAGACAGCTCATTAACAGCTCACATTTCCCCTAATTTCGGATCTGAACTCTTGCGGTAATATCGCAACAACATCATTGTGATTTCTCGCAGATTTCTATAATATCTCGCAGGATTTCTCTTGCTATATTTCTTGCGAGCTTTCTCTATAAAATCTTCATGTCTTTATTTATGTTTTGTGTTCCGTCCTTTGTTGCATCGTTTTGGTAATCAATCTGCGACACTTGCCATGTGTGGTAGAAGTTTTCGCAAGAGCGTTTTTGTTGCGAGATTCTGCTCCTACAGCTATGGTGAAGAAGAATATGGTTGATATGAAAGTTATCATTTGGCTAACCATTTGGTTAAATAGTATTGAACCAACTATTGTACACGTTTGGGTACGGTTACACAAACCCAAAATCGTCAAGTACATATGTGTATGACAAGCTAATTTTTCGATCTAACGGTTGAGAAATATTAGCTTGAATCTAATCATGTTTTCATCTAATAGTGAATATTGAATTCTTTGTTACCAAGCTAACATTGATTGCAAACCCTGATTTGAAAAATTATATAAGGGAGAACTCCAGCAACTGGGAAACCTAATACCCACACATTCTGTGTGATACTAGTTTGCTAAGATAGAGTCGATTCTCCTTTAACCTTTGGCTTTTCTTCTTCTAAAACCGGGTTAACAACTTAAAGACTTCATTGGGATTGTGAAGCCAGACCGATACTACATTTCTTGTAGTCGTGTGATCTGATCTTGCTGTTTCTATCGTACGAGTACAATTTTATTAATTTTTTTGAGATTTATATCTCCGATAGGCAAGATATAAAAATAATCACAAAAATATTTGTCTCATCGTTTGTGATTCCTCAATAATCTTCTTCGCTGCATCAATTAAGTTTATTGTGATGTGATTGATAAAACTGAGTTGTTCTTCGAGAATATAAGTCTGGTTTTATTGATTGGTTCCTGATCACCTTGATTTATCAAAAGACGGAACAAAACTCATAGGTTTATTCGTGGGAGACAAATTTATATATCATGTAGACTTTTCTGTGTGAGACATATTTGTTTATTAAAGTATTCGACTTTGGGTCGTAGCAACTCTTGGTCGTGGGTGAGATCAACTAAGGGAATCAAGTGCGTAGTATCCTGCTGGGATCAGATACGTACGAGCATAACTGTGCCTTGGGTTAGTGTGAGATTGATTGGGGTTCAACTACAGTCCATACCGAAGTTAATTTGGAGTAGGCTAGTGTCTGTTGCAGCTTAATACAGTGTATGTTTAATCTGGACTAGGTCCCGGGGTTTTTCTGCATTTGCGGTTTCCTCGTTAACAAAATTCTGGTTTCCGTGTTTTTTCTTTTCCATATTATATTTTTATATAATTGAAATAATATAGGTTCTGCGTTGTTCAATCAATTAGAATATCCGACCTTATTGGTTGTTGATTTAAATTGATTGACACTTGGATATTGGTCTTTGGTACCATCCAAGCTATCTCTCTTTTATTAAGACTCGCGAATTGTATTTGCTTGAGTAAAATCAAATTGAGAGATTGAGATAATAACTCCTTGAGTATTTTATATTGATTGAGTCTAACTGTCTAGTTGATTCTCTAGAAAACAACTCGGAGTTGTCCATACAGATTGCTATTCGAAATATTGGGTGTGTTTGTTAGACCCACGCTTTTTCAATTGGTATCAGAGCAGGCAAACACTTTAAACCTGATAAGTTTGTGTTTGTTTGTTCCTTCAAAATTGTCCCATGGGAAATTTATTTGGAAAATTTGCTCTTGGTATCTGTAACGCATGCCAGAAATTCTCAAAGATTGATCAAGATCCATTATGGTCAAAATTTCTGGTATCTCATGATAATCGTATTTCATCTGAGAAGGAAGTTTCAAATGATATGAGTCAATCTAAAGAAAAAATTAAAAAGAAGGAGAAATTGAGGAAACGTTCATGGCGCTCAAGGATATGGAACTTCACTAGATTAACTACTAATCTCTATGAGGAATACTATCATAATGGATCAACTGATGAAGATCTATTCAGAGCATTCGAAGACGTTTTTAGATCCTCAGAGAAACTTAATTCTGTTAAGTCTTAGAATCACTCCGAAAAGGGTTATGTACATATTAAATCTTTAAATAATATTGTACAACCTGGAAAACGGAAGAATCCTCCTTCTAGGCATATCAAACAAAGGATAGGAAGCTCAGACTCCCCTGAATATCATCACTATGGTGATTACTTTATAGGGACTGTTTACACTGGTCAACCGAAAATATTGCATGAGAATCCCTCTGCACATTGTGCCTCTTGGTAACAAGATTGGCACTACCACATATGTATATATCTTGAAATTGGGCAGGAAATAGTTTGAATCGTGTACAGGTTTGTCTTGAAATCTCAAATAAAGCTTTCTAGTGCATCCATCTTGTTACGGAATGCATAATCCTTGATGTACGAACGTTCTAAACAAAACCCCATTTAGTTTTTTGTAGTTGAAGTTTGCAAACGGGTCCAATTCCAGTTTTGGTCTTATTAAGAGGAAGTTCGCATACTCTTTTCTTCCTCTCACCCGTCCGCGTACGTGAACTTCTAGGGTTTTGTGTGTAGCCTCCATTGAAGACCTTTTGGAGAAACTAAGATAAAGGGTGTTTAAGATTCAATCCAAGTAAGTAAATTCATCTTGTTCCCTTAATTTTCTTAGACCTCATGATGAATTCTAAAGGCTCAAAAGGGAATTTCAAAAATCCAAATACCTCTAGTATGGATCTTCCTTGTGACCAAAATTCTCTTAGGATTAGGTTTGTCGATGATTCTTGTGCTAGAATTTTTGAGAATATTTCATCTAAAGGTTTTATTTTAGAAAATAAATTGGACATATCTAGTGGACATGATGAAGATTTAGCTTGCTTCAAAAAGTTCAATCTTGGAAACATCTTTGATGATCTTGGTCAAGGTTTTGATTCTCTCACAAGAATTTTCTATGCCAACATTCATGATGTTGATCTTAACAAGATGTAATTCAAATCCATGGTAAATAGAAAAAGGTTTCTTGTTGATATAGAGTTATTTTCAAAGATTACTAACATACCATTGGGAAACGTGCGTCTCCCTAGACCAAGTGATGAACCCCCTTCATGTAATGATATCTTTATGGGGATTTGTGGAAAGAAGGTATCCTGGAATCAAGGGAAGTTTCCTACTAATGATCTTAGTATTGCATTAATGGCATTTGGAAAACTCGGTATCCCCAATCTTTGTCCCTCCATAATTGAGAATTCTTGGTGGAGTCATGAGTTTGCCGAATTAGTCTATTCCCTTGAATTGGGTGTTCAAAGTCTTGATATTTGTGGACTCATTATATTTCAAATGGTTTCAATGACTTCTCCCATCAATATGTTAGGCTATATTTGTTTGTTTAGTCAAATCTGACGTGACTGTGGTGTTGATTCAATTGGAAACTCTCTTGGGGTACCCAAACTGGTTCGTCCATGTACCTTCAGATGCATAAGGGAAAATGTATGCAAAAGACAAAGAGATGCTTCATTTAATGAGTGTGACCCTACCACCTTGAGTTTACTTAAAAAAAATCACAAGTGAATGTGTAAGGTCAATTCAAGGGTGAAATGCGTCCAAGAACAATTTTCGGTGGTTGCAACTAAGTTTCCCGAGCTCAAGGAAGAGTTGAACACAATTCGAGAATCATGGAGTATCTCCGATGAAGATGACGAGTAATGTGTTTGCCTAGTAAATCTTTTATTTTTCTTGTTTTGATTAGAAGAATAACTAGTGTTTTGGAATAGCCATTATTGTGATTACACATAGCTATATCCAATGTTTTCATCTTCTTGTTTTTAGATTTATTGGTTTAAATTCTAAACTTGTTTGGAAGATGATGGTTGCAGTATTGATCTTTTGATATTGCAATATTTTGATGGAATATGTTTGTTTACGTCCGTGAACTTGATTTTCCCATATTTTGCCAAAAAGTAAAGTCGTTCGTGAATTGATATGCAAATATTGATAAAAGGATGAATAGAATTTTGACAAACATAAAAGTTAAGCCTATATTGTCAATTATTGATGTAAGATAGGTTAAAATATTTTGTGATTCGAGGATTATGTCAATTGTGTGTCATTGTGCAAATCACTCCTCCTTTAAAAGGCTAAGTCATATGAGCTCCCACGTTGCACGGTAAGCATGACACCCACCTCAAATTAAGTTAGATTAAAGCTTTCAACTACACCAATTATGGAGAAGACAAGTGTCGTAATGTTATTGGTCGAAGATTTTTTTTTATAGAAAACACCCCTTTAGTAGAGAACGTTATTGGTTCAAGCCTCCTGATTTTAACGGCCAAATACTAAAACCGTTAGTAGAAACGTGGGTGTACAACACTTATTGTTGATTTACACCTAATTAAAAAATTACACCGGGTTTATACCAAATACTTAACTGGACGTTAAGTAACACCGCCAAGCAGGGACGTTATGTCAAAATCTGATTAATAGGGAAAGAAAGATTTTAGAATATTCGAATTTCCATAAAAGAAGGATTTTATACTGAAAATATTTCCATGTTTTAATTTTTATACCTAGGTGGTGGGAATTTTGATCCGTCGTCATTAGGTGGTGGGAACGTTGATCCATCAGGTGGTGCGAATTTTGAATGGGACCATAACGCGTTAATTTAACGGTGAATTTGCTCGGGCACTCCATTACCTACCTACGGTGACGGTCTTTTCTATAAGCATACGTACGACCACAATGCATTTATGGGAATTGGGCTAAAGTAGCGCCAAAATATTTTGTGTGTCTATTCTTCTTTCTAAATGGAATTTTAAATTTAAGTAAAGAATCTTCGGTTTTATGATTAATTTAAGAAACTAAAAAGATAACAAAAATAAACGTAAAAATTCTTTTACCAATTTCCGTATTTTTATACCAAAATCATTATCTAAAAATCTTTTGAACAATCTTATTAATTTTCATATATTGGTTTTTATACCAAGTTGTTTTTTTTATTTTTTAATCTTGACCGTGTATATATGATTTGAAAAAAATCATGAACTAAATTTTTCTAATATGTTTTTGGTTATATAAGTTTTTTTTTTCCGTTCTCAGGGGTGCAGCAAGATAACAATGCGAAAGATTGTCTTAAATTATAGATGTTCTATTTTCTTTACCATACAAGACATATAAACTTCGTAACACCTTTGATGGTTTTCTTGATGATTATGAGTTTATGAGGCACGGGTTTACGTCATAATCATCGTCTCTATTGTTTTATATTATTTACATCATAATCTCTTTATAAATTACATTCTAATACTGCTTTTATACTTATTTCAATCTTTCTCCTTTTAGTTTTTTTTTTCCGTTTTTAATGGTGATATCTTCTCTCCTTTTTAGTACATAACAACACACATTCTTAAGCCATTGATGTCGACATCTTAGCCTTCACGTCAATGCAAATATTAATTTTCTTAGATTCCAAATCTTGATCGGGGCGAGGCGAAGCCGTACCACACCAAATCAAAAATAGATGGTTTTTGGGTCCGCCTGGTGCGTAGCACGGGTACAAAATCTAGTGGTGATGGAAACATAGAATGAATCCTTGTGAATTCCGCAGTAATTGAGCTTCCCAGATCTATTTTGTGTGCATTATAGTGAGACTCCATATTGTGACTTATGTTGAGCATTAGACAACCAAAGTTGATTATTTTTGTGATTAGCTTAGTTGTGTTTCGTAAGGTAATTTACGTCGAGTAATTTGGACTAAATCAATCATCATGTTTGATAATTTAGTTATGACTTCGTAAGGATTTTCACATGTTGAGCATGATTGACTGGGTTGGTTATTTTTATGATTAACTTAGTCATCGCTCCATAGAATTTCTTATGTGAGTATAAACAATTGAATTGATTACTTTTGTGATTAGTTAATTGTGTATCTCGGTTAGATTAATTATGAGTTTACTTGTGAATAATCTAATCGAGTTATTAAGTCTCCATAAGTTTACTTGTGTTGAGCATATTTAGTCAAATTAATCTTGGTTCGCTTGGGTTAATATGATTAAATATTTCTTGTTGGATTCCAAATTCATACGTGTATGTAATTTGTTGAGTCTAAAGAAATCCTTCTTTTCTCTTGAAATTAAGGTCGCTCTTGTTGTTCCTTTGGGAATGACATATTATGGGGGAGAGTTCTTTTGAACTTGTGCTTAATTGCCAAATCTTTGTGGGGAGTGCGGCTGTAGAATAATATAGGGGTTATCTTGCGTCTTTATAAACTCCTTGATGAATGCATTTAACTTAGGCTTTATGATTGCATCTAAATAAGAGGATATACATTTACCTTTGGTCATGAAATGTCTCTTACGGAAATTTCATTAGGATCCTGTTCTTGTACCTTTGCCAATTTTATTGACAAAAAGGGGGAGAATTAATATGTAGTTCACACTACAAATACATATGGTTTTCGGATCATTATGTAAGGGGGAGCGGTTTCCATGTGAGATGGAGTATTGACTAATGGAGGGTGAAGTATCACCATAGTATTGTTGTTGAAGTTGTGATGCAATTAGACTTTGACGCTGTGTAATAATACTATGACACTGTATAACAATGATTGAGAATCGATGCTTTTCTCATTGTTATAGATACGGATTTTCAACAACGATGATGCTAAACTTACAACCTTTGGGATCATTGGACTACTTGGAAGTGATGAAGATTTCGAGTATTGTTGAAGATTAGACATGTGGAATAGGAGCTACAAAGTTTATTTATATATTTTTTGTATTCCATATGTATTAATAGTTTGGCCACTAAAATTGACAAAGGGGGAGATTGTTAGAGCATTGCTCGGTCGAATCGCATGCCTTGCTATCTCAAGCATGTTTGTCAATGTTAGTGATCAAAACTATAAAGTCTTGATTTCTAGTCTTGTAGGATCAGAATATTGTCACAACAATATTCTTGCGAAATAAACAATAGTTCTGCGATACATCAATGATATTATGCGACACATCTCAAAATGACGTAAGGAATGACATATCAGATGAAAATGACAGAAACATGAGTAAAGTGTGACATTTCTGCGACGAATCAATAAAACCTGCGAATGATTAAGGCGGTGCTAACTGCGATTTATCGCAAGAACTCAGATCCTAAATTAAAGGGAATCTTAACTGTAAATGAGTTGTCATGTGCTGTAATCCATTATGTAAATGCCTATATAAAGGAAATGAATAGTTCCAGAGAGAGAGATGAATTTTTGAGTGCTAAGAAAGTTTTTAGGAGAGAGAAAATCTTATTAAGTGAATTTTATTCTTGATTACTGTAATTCTTTTAAGATCATATCAATAAAAAAGGTTCTTAATCTTCAAATTGTGTCATAAATTCTTGAGTTGGGTGTAGTGTGGGATTTCCTGCAACTACATTTTGGCGCTAGAAACAGGGAAGAATAGTTGAAAATCATAGCAAAAGTTAGGTAAAAGAAAGAAATTATTCAAGAGTTAGAAGAATATCAAGAAAATTGGTGGAAGAAAAGATGGTTGAAGTCAAAGATAATCAAAAGAAATTGGATTGTGATGTAATAACAAAGATGATGATAGATAAGTTCCATGAAGATATTAGAGGAAGGATACACAAGCGAGATTTTTAAGGAAAGAAAATCATGTCGGAAGATGAGGCATCACCGCTAAAAGATTGGGAAAACAGAAGATCACATTCACGGCAGAAGAAATTCCGAAAGAAAATTTAAGTCATACATCTCCATTGGTGATCACAGTGTCTGTTGTACCAACAAGAAAAGATAAATCAATAAGATCTACAGAAGAGTGGGCTGTGAATAGGACTCTGGTGGACGCAAGAAGTTCTGTGGATATAATTTTTTACCACACATTCAAGAAAATGGGATAAAAAGATGAAGAAATGCTTAGTCCAACATATCATATTCATGGATTTGGAAAATCTCTAACAAAACCTAAAGGTGAAATTGTAGTGCGAATTCCGCTGGGGGAAATAGAGACGCAGATAACTTTGTGCGTGGTAGACGTGAAATCACCATATAATATGCTGTTGGGAAGACCATGGATACATGAAATCAAGGCTGTATCATCAACTCTACATCAGTGCATAAAGTTTCCTATGCCTAGCGGAATTGGCGAGATTAGAGAAGATGCAGATTATGCAGCGCTGTGTTTCCAGAATGAAGTAAAGAATCGTGAAAATCAAATTCAGTTGCGAAAACAACGCAGAAAAATGAGGAGAGAGGAAAGGAAAGAAGAAGAATTCAAGATTTACATGATAAGATCAAAAGAAGGAAAAGGAATATTTAACGATGTATCGCAAGAAAGTGATGAACCAGCGGAGATAACAAAAACACCAACACCAATGGGAGAACATGAAGCCAGTTATATTACAGCAGAACCAACAAAAGAAGTAAATGTTGGAAGTGAAGAAGACCCAAAAATGCTGAAAATTGGAACTAAGATGGATGTGTAGGAAGAAGAGCAAACTGTAAACCTTCTGCGATAATACAGAGACATTTTTGCGTGGAATATGGATGAGATACCTGGAATACATCCATCTGTTGCGTGCCATAGATTGGAGATTAACAAAAATGTGAGACAATTCAAACAAAGAATAAGAAAGATTGCGACCACATATCATGCCAAGATAGAAGAAGAATTGCAGAAGATGCTTGACGCAGGAATTATAAGGCAAGCAAAATATCCAGAATGGATCGCCAATATGGTAGTAGTTCCCAAGAAAAATAAGGGGATAAGAATTTGCATCGATTTTACTGATCTAAATAAAGCATGTCCCAAAGATAGTTTTCCCTTGCCAGATATTCCCATTTGGTGGAATCGCCATGCAGAAATGATCGAATATCTTCGTTAGATGGATACAAGGGCTATAATCAAATCCCACTTGCGGAAGAAGATCAAGAACATATTGCATTCTTTACTCCCAGAGGATTATATTGCTACACAAAGATGCCTTTTGGGTTACGAAATGCAGGAGCAACTTACCAAAGGATGGTGGAAAAGGTGTTCGCAAAATGGATACATAAAACTTTAGAGGTATATGTGGATGATATGTTGGTAAAAAGCAAAGAAGCTAAAAATCATGTGCAGGATTTAAGGGAAAATTTTGATCAGATGCGGCTTTTTAATATCAAGGTAAATCCTGAGAAATGTACTTTCGGAGTATCATCTGGGAAATTCTTGGGATATATTGTATCAAAGGAAGGAATACAAGTTGATCCTGAAAAGGTGCAAGCAATTTGAGATATGCCAACTCCAGAAACAATAAAAGATGTGCAAAAATTGAATGGACTTTTAGCTTCATTAGGCAGATTCGTTTCGCGGTCATCAGATAAATGCAAGCATTTCTTCAACATACTAAAAAAGGGAACAAAATTTAAATGGACAGATGAATGTGAGAAAGCTTTTCAAGGAATTAAGGAATATTTAATGAATATATCCATTTTACAAAAGGCTGAACCAGGAGAAGAATTGTTGATGTACCTTGCGATAACTCAACATGCTTTAAGCGCAGTACTTTTGCGAAATGACGCAGGAGTTGAAAAACCAATTTACTACATCAGCAAAACATTCAATGATGCGGAGAAAAACTATTCAAAGATTGAAAAACTAATTCTGGCATTAGTTTATGCGGCATCTAAACTTCGCATATATTTCCAAGCGCATAAATACTAACAAAAGTACCAATTGAATCGGTAATGAAAAATTCAAAAAGATCAGACAGAGTTGAAAGATGGAACGCACAAGTGGGGCATTTTGAGATTCAATATGCAATTTTATCCTCTCCAAAATCTCAAATTGTCGCAGATTTTCTCGCAGAATATCCTTTGGAGGATGATGAAGCTGTAGAAGACATGATGGATATAGAAGAAGAGTACGGGGATCCAAGAGACCTTTTAACAGAACCAAATAGGTGGGAGATATTAGTAGATGGATCATCCAACGGAGAAGGAAATGGAGTGGGAGTCGTTTTTATTTCACCAGAAGGTGCAAAAATGGCATTTGCATTCCGATTAGAATTTGAATCTACAAATAACGAAACAGAATATGAGGTTGTAGTGCATGCTCTAAGATTTGCAATAGAGATGAAGGTAGAGAATGCAAGAATTACCAGTGATTCGCAATTGATTATTCGCCAAATCGAAGGATAATACGCAACTAATGATATAACTTTGAAAAAATATAAGAAACTTGTTGAAGAATTATCTGCGAAAATTCCGAAACTCAAGTGGAGGCATATTTCAAGAAGAGATAATAGGCTCGCAGATGCTTTTGTGTTTATATCAAGTATGATGGTAGACCCAACTGCGAGAAATATAAAAATACAAACACTCATAGAACCTTCAATTAATAAAGAAGAGGAAGAGGAAGCTGAGGCAATGATAGTAGAAAATAATGGCGAAGAATCAAATCGAATTATCACAGATTGGCGTGCAGAAATTCACGCATATCTAGCAAGGGGAGAGGTACCAAGAAATAGATTAGAAGCACACAAATTAAAAAGTAGAGCAACAAATTATGAGTTAAGAGATGGGATATTATATCGAAAATCTTTAAATGGGCCTTCCCTCAGATGTTTGACACAAGAGGAAGGAAAACAAATACTAAAAATGTTACATAGTGGGGATGCTGGTAATCACAGCGGCGGAAGATCTTTAGCATACAGAACTAAAATGCAAGGTTATTATTGGCCATATATTCATGAAGATGCAAAGAATTTATCAAGAAGTTGTGAGGAATGTCAGCGATTTGCAAAAAGAATACATGCACCCGGTGAAACATTAACATCCTCAAAAAATGTTTGGCCATTTGGAAAGTGGGGTTTAGATATTGTGGGACCATTTGTACCAGGAACAGGGAAAAAGAGATATTTAATTGTCGCAACAGATTACTTCACAAAATGGGAAGAATTTAAAGCAGTACAACATATTCGTGATAAGGACATTTTTACATTTATATTTGAAAACATAATTTGCAGATTCGGAATTCCTGCGCAGTTGGTGTCAGATAATGGAAAGCAATTTGAAGGACAAAATATAGAGATGCTACTTAATGCATTCAAGATAAAGTGCGGAAAATCGACTCCTTTATACCCACAAGCTAATGGTCAAGCTGAGGCAACTAACAAAACAATCGCAGATATCCTCAAGAAGAAGTTAGAAGGGCATCATAGAACATGGTGTCAACAAGTCCATAATGCAGTTTGGGCTTATAATACTACACTTAAGAGAAGCAAACTGGGGCATCACCTTTTTGTTTAATATATGGAGTTGAGGCAGTATTACCAACAGAAGTTGCTATTCCTACAACAAAAAGAGAAGCTTGGGAAAAGAATCTTAGTGTTGGTATGATTCTAGACAAACTTGATGAAGTAGAAGAGAAGAGAGAAAAATCATTACAACATATGGAGAACTACCATCGCAGATTAGCTCGTGAATATAATAAGCGAGTAAAGAAACATGAGTTCCAAGTTGGAGATCTAGTTCTGCGAGAAACACCAGAATATCAGCGAGAAAATGGAGGGAAATTAGCGAAAAAAATGGGACGGGCCATATATTATCAAAGAAATAATTGGAACTGGAGCATATAAGTTAATGGATCCAGAAGGAAGAGATATGGGTCAAATACTTGGCAGACCATGGAATAGACAATATCTAAGAAAATATTATCAATAAAGGTTTGAAAGACTAAGATGTTTGGATTATACGTAAGCAATTGCGAGAGAATAAAAGAAATAATTCTCAAGCACAAAATTGGCAAAATACAAAGCAATTTTTCGCAATAATTTGCGAGATAATTAAGAATTTTAAATGCAAATGCATAAGACGGGCGCAAATCGCCTAAAAACATATAAAAATGGGACGATCCTTTATGGCGTACATCTTAGTTCGCGGATTCTATTCCGTAAGAGGCAACGTCCTTAAAGTACGTCATAAGGGGGGTATCTCTTTGCATGACTATGGGAAAGGCTATACTTCTGCTGGAACCTAGTCATGGAGATTTGGGATTATATAAAATCCATCCAAGAGAGATAACTTGGGTTCCCAACTATATAAGGTTATACCCTGGTTGGGCGCCCGAGAGTTTCTCTTAAGGAATGAAAAGTATTATCAAGGCGCCGAGGTACACAGTTGAGCTTTGGGTGCCCGGGACGGATGAACCTACCCTATCTATCCACGGAAAGTCTTGGCTTATGATGTGTTCGGCCTGAAGAAAACCCCACTAGGGTGTAGTCTCGTAACTATAAGCCATATAAGCATAAAGGATAAGAGACTACGAAAACAACTGGTTGTTTCTAGAACTGGATGGGAGGAGCTAGTCTTGTATGGAAAAAGTACATCTCCTTGAAGGTGCAACCAGGGGGGGAGATAAGGGCGATACCCTCCATTAGGGAGCTGTGTATCAAAAAATACGGCAATGTCATGGGACTTTATATTCGCAAGAATATTTAGGCCGGTCATATTGTCGCGTGATAAAGACGGAAATGTCATGGGACTTTATATTCGCAAGAATATTTAGGCCGGTCATATTGTCGCGTGACAGGCCAAAAAGCCTCAAAAGAAATGTTAAGATGAGATCAATGGGTTTTTGCAATAATAATAAAAGACGAGATAAATGAAATTAATAATAAGAGGATATAAATCGCAAAAACGTCCTGCGATTTCATCGAAAAGACGCCAATGTCACGAGTCTTAAAAAGCAAAGAGAGATTAATCTCGCAAGATGGCTTAGACTTATCATATTGTCGTAGAGATCAAAATAAATGATAAGACAAGATCAATGGATTATTACATGTAAAAGTAAGAATGTCCTGTGACCTTGTCGCATAAAAGTGGCATAATAAGACCTTTAACTAGGAAGGCGAAATAATACCACAAGAGAGATTATATTTGTGAAGCATATAACAGATTTTTCGCAACATTTTTCGCGATAATTCATTCATTATATTGCAGATTGATAAAAAGAGAAAAGTATATGGGATTTCTTACAATGGTAATATATTACGTACTTCACAAGGAATA
Source organism: Papaver bracteatum (assembly GCA_023529315.1). Taxonomy (NCBI): domain Eukaryota; kingdom Viridiplantae; phylum Streptophyta; class Magnoliopsida; order Ranunculales; family Papaveraceae; genus Papaver; species Papaver bracteatum. The sequence continues at coordinate 132,007 of JAJJWX010004597.1, forward strand.
TTATGAGGGGAAAATATGGGGATTATAAAAAAATATTTCATTATCTTCCTTGAGAAGAATCAAGATAGTAAAAATAAGATAATCAAGTTACAAGAATTTGCGAAGATTAGATTTAGATTAATAAAAATATATTATCAGAAGAAGATGATGGAATTACAAAAACTGCAATGTTTCGCAAAAGAAAAAGGAAAAGGAAAGGTTCAGAAATTACAATCATTCGCAGGACAAGTAAAAGAACAAGATATTTCGCAAGAATATAAAATTTCAAAGAATGTTCTTCCCTAATTTTGTCATTCTTGTTCACTACTATTATCTTCACCAGCGACATCTTTTTCAGTTTGGGTTTCTCCATCACCAGTGATTGTTTTTTGAGGAGAATTCTGTTCTTCTGCTTCTTTATGAGGATTTTCTTCCTCTTCTCCATCATTGAGAGGATTCTCTTCTTCTTCTATTTCTTTAGGTGGGTTTTGTTCATCCTCAGAAAAATCTTCTTCATTACTTGAATAATTTAGATCTTCATCTATGAGACGAGGGACTTCGTTATTATATATCTCCAAGGGTTTGATCTTAATAGGAGGTAAAGAATGAGAGAATAGAACATTGTTTACGAGAACCTCAGCGCCTAAATGAGCCTTACGGAGGCAATTCTTTTCCCGGTTTCTGATCTCTATATCTTTGAAGTACTCAAGATAGTCAAATATTCTTAATGCTCTGTTGCGGGAGTTAGAAAGAACATTGTTCTTTTTGCGAAGTTTGGCCAACCTCATAGACAAATTAGAGATTGAAGCTTGAAGGTGCTTCTCAGATTCTGCAGAAGAAAAATTGCATATTAGATGGAATTCTCGCAAGAAATAAGATGGGAAAATACAATGAAATAATTAATAGACGAGGCAGTCAAAATGACTACCTTCCTTTTGCGAGGATAAAGTTTGAATTATGTTAAGGAAGGAACTCTTCCATTGATTCATGGTATCATCGAAAGTATCACCAACTTTACCTTTCAAACGAGATTTTATACTTCTCTCTTTAAAAAGAAGATAAGCATTTTCTTCTTTTAAGGAGGAATGGGATTTCTTCAGTAGAGCATAGTCATCTTTGAGACTGTTTACTTTTACGCTTAGAGCTAATCTACCTTTTATAAGTTTCTCTTGTTCAGCGGAAGATGATTCGGTTATCTTTTTGAGCTCATCTTTCAATACACGAAGAGATTGCTTTTGGTTGTCACACAACTTTTGAAGATTACTCAATTGCTGCGAATAAACCGTTGTTTTATTCACAAAATTACGTTTATCTTGAGATAGGGTTTTGTTTTCATCTAATAAAGATTCCATCTTCAAATTAGTCTGATTTAGCGAATATAAAAGTTGAGTGGCTTCATTACTTAGGCGATCTCGTTCACAGATTAGCTGATTATTCTCATTCTTAAGATTATTTATCTCATCAATTGAATATGTGTGAAGAATATTCAATCTATCAAATTGATTCTTCCAAGACTCTTTCCCAATGCGGGCCTCATCAGCAATTCTTTCCCATTCAAGTATCTTCATTAATTGGTTATGTTTTGAAGCTAAATATGCGTCAACAAATAAATAAAGAAAAATTGAGTATATAGGAAACAAAGAATTACTGAGGCAAAAACAAAGGCAAGAAAGTTATACCTTTCAGATCATCATTTCTGCTGCGAAACATTTCGCAATCCAATTCAGAATTGCGAAGCTTATGATCGAGAAGTTCACATTCTAAAGTTTTTGCTTGAAGATTCTTCTTTAAGATTTCAATTTCACTTTCTAAAGCAGTTAGCTTAGATGAAGAACCGCAGGATCCGAAATGCTTGCTTAAAATCATATAAATATCCTGTCTCACAGGATCTGTAGAAGATTTTGTAGCATCGTTCAAAACTTCAGATAATATTTGAAAAGCAGCTTCAACCCCTGTTGCTATTTCTTGGGAAGAAGGAAGAGAAGTAAAAGAAGAGGTTTTGGCGACAATAACTTGAAGATTAGAATCATTCGCGGTAGTAGGAATGGAAGAAGGAATTTGATTAGTCGCAGTTACAGTTTCATTCACCGCAACATCATTCATCACAACTTCATTCACCATGGCTTCATTCACCACAGCTCCATTAACCGCAGTTTCATTTACCGAAGTTTCATTCACCACAGTTTCATTAATCACAGGTTTATTTGCTGCTAATTCATTCACCTTAGTTCCAGTCATCAAAGATTCATCCATCGCAACTTTTAAAATATCGACGGAAATATTAGCATCAATAACTTCACTTGGAAATGATGAAGAAGTAGTATTGGTGTTAATACTGGAATTTACGCGAGGAGAAGGAGAAGATTTATCTTGCGGTGGAACATGGTCTGCAGGCAAAAAATCAAGAATATCCACTTCATCTGGAAGAGCTTTAACTTGACTTAAGAGGTTTAGAAATATTTTCTTCACCCTTCGAATAATAATGTAGATAAGAAACAGAGGCAACAATATTGTTATTTCAAAGAAATAAGTGTTTCTTACTACCTTATCATTCTCAAATCTTTTCTCCTTTCCAACACGCCTTTTCTGAGGAACTTTAGGGTTAGGGTTTTGACAGTAATCTTAATCTGAGAAGTAGTGTTACTGAAAAGTATAATATAAAATATAGGGATTACAAAGAAAATCAGGCGATAGAAATGATGAAACATAAAAAAAATAAGGTTCAAGATAAGAACATACCTTTGAGTCTCCATTAGAGCAGCAACAGGAAGGATATTAGGAAAGAAAAAATTGCAGACAAAAAAGAAAGAAGTTGAAGAAAAAAGAGAAGGTGAAAGAAAATCTTTCCTCGAGTGGGACATCTATTTATAGATGAAGGATGGGTAGCTGGGTTAATCGGTAAAAAGGTAAGGAGTGACACGTGCCAACGGTAAAGCATAAAACAGGGAACTTTGTCGGGTAATATATATATATATATATATATATAAGGAGTTGCGGCAAGTCAAGAAACTTAAATTCTCATGATCTTTATCTTATTCGTAGAAAAGATATGATAAGAGGCAAGATGTAGGATCAGAATATTGTCACAACAATATTCTTGCGAAATAAACAACAGTTCTGCGATACATCAATGATATTCTGCGACACATCTCAAAATGACGTAAGGAATGACATATCAGATGAAAACGACAGAAACATGAGTAAAGTGTGACATTTCTGCGACAAATCAATAAAACCTGCGAATGATTAAGGCGGTGCTAACTGCGATTTATCACAAGAACTCAGATCCGAAATTAAAGGGAATCTTAACTGTAAATGAGCTGTCATGAGCTGTAATCCATTATGTAAATGCATATATAAAGGAAATGAATAGTTCCATAGAGAGAGATGAATTTTTGATTGCTAAGAAAGTTTTTAGGAGAGAGAAAATCTTATTAAGTGAATTGTATTCTTGATTACTGTAATTCTTTTAAGATCATATCAATAAAAAAGGTTCTCAATATTCAAATTGTGTCATAAATTCTTGAGTTGGGTGTAGTGTGGGATTTCTTGCAACTACAAGTCTATTATAGCTAAGGTATCGGACTAGGATAGAAAGTGTAGTTGAGCTCAAGAACTCCATGGAAATCATCATACAAGACGAAGGACTACTCAAGGAACCAGTGAATCTTCATCGACTAAAAGGTATGTGGAGACTTGAACTTATCTATCACTCAAAAGTCTATCTACTCTATATCATATCTTGAAACAAAAGTTGTATTACTATATAGACTAAGAATATATACATGTGATATTACGAGATGAGTATATCTCGCTTATCTATTTCTCGAAATATGTGTTGGTAAAGCTTTTGCTTTAACCAAGTTCATCTTTACCTAGTGACGAAAGTCATGTTACGTTTCAATCATTTTGGAAATCGCTCTGAAGAAAAATAGTTTGTGAATAACAACTACATAACGCCCTCTAAGAATGTTTCAATGATTGAAATGAGAGTTTAGACAATATAACCATTGGGGGATATAAACATTGTTGTGGTAACACATATATGTATAAGTCCTTAGCACTTGAACCGAAGTTTGCGAACTTAGTTGAACAAGTGAAACCGGAACTTGAGCAGCCAACTCAGTCCGCGAACGTGCGTAGTTCTCGAACCCGAGAATTTCCGCTGGAATTTGTGAACTCCAACCGGTTAACTTGAGTCCGCGAGTTTAAGTGGTTATGTCTAAAAACTATATTTGTGAACTTATCTTAATAAATTAAGGAATGCTATTGTAAACCGTGGATTTATAGTTCATGAATCGATTCGAGTGAATCACATCATTTTTTCTTTAATTGTGTCTTGTGTAGTATATGAGATCTCATAGCAATTGAACAACTCTCTAACTAGTTTATTTGAGTCATTTGGACTAGTTATGGTGAAGAAGAATATGATTGATATGAAAGTTATCATTTGGCTAACTAGTATTGAACCAACTATTGTACACATTTGGGTACGGTTACACAAACCAAAAATCGTCAAGTACATGTGTGTATGACAAGCTAAGTTTTCGATCTAACGGTTGAGAAATATTAGCTTGAATCTAATAAGGTTTTCATCTAACAGTGAATATTGAATGCTTTGTTACCAAGCTAACATTGATTGCAAACCATGATTTGAAAGAATATATAAGGGAGAACTCTAGCAACTAGGAAAACTAATCCCCACACATTCTGTGTGATACTAGTTTGCTAAGCTAGAGTCGATTACCCTTTAACCTTTGGTTTTCTTCTTCTAAAACCAGGTTAACGACTTAAAGACTTCATTGAGATTGTGAAGCCATACCGATACTACTATTCTTGTAGTTGTGTGATTTGATCTTGTTGTTTCTATCGTACGAGTACAATTGTAATAATTGTCTTGAGATTTCTATCTCCGATAGGAAAGATATAAAAGTAATCACAAACATCTTCGTCTTATCGTTTGTGATTCCTCAATAATCTTCTTCGCTGCGTCGATTAATTTTATTGTGAGGTGGTTGATAAAACTGAGTTGTTCTTAGGGAATATAAGTCTGGTTTTATTTATTGGTTCCTGTTCACCTTGATTTATCAAAAGACAGTGTAGGATTAGAATATCGCCACAACAGTGCTCTTGCGAAATTTATAACGTTTCTGCGAGCTCTTCAACAATACTCTGCGAGCGTCGCAAATTGACTCAAAAAATGATTCAAAGAATGACATAACAGATGATGGTAGAAGAAACACGGGAAGATCATGACGATCCTGCGAAGATTACGGCATCCGCGAGAATAAGCATTACAACTGCTGCGAGAATATCACGAGTCAGATCCAGAATTAAAGGACAGCTTAGCTTTCATCCACTATGTAACTACCATATATAAAGAGAACTATTAGACCCAGAATATGGGGATAAATTTTGAGAGTGCTGAGAAAGTTTTGAGGAGAGAGAAAGTTCTTGTGAGTGGTTGTATTCTTGATTTCTTCCATTTCCTGTGACATTTCTGAGAATTAATCAATAAAAGTGTTGTTCTTAATCTTCAAATATGTGTTGATTATTATGAATTCTTGTGAGGGGTGTAGTGTAGGAATTCCTGCAACTACATAATGGTGCTAGAAACAGGGATGTTCCTGAGCAAAGATTGAAATTGTGATTTGTAAGAATTTGAAAAAATTGGAAAATATTTTTACGTGATACATTAAATTTGAATAAATGGCTAGAAGAAGAAATATATCAGAACAACCAACAACTGTAAGGAGGAGTAGAAGACTTGCCGGAGAAGAGACAAATGAAATAGGAGAATCTTCAAGATTACGAACAAGGAGTAACCGAACAAGGAATAATGGAGAAAATCAAGTTCAACAACCGAATCAGCAAACACCGATACAAGATAGAACAGGGTGAGCGTGCACACTTGGAGATCAGATTCAATAGAAGATGCAGAAAATCGACAGTTAAGAAATGGAAGGCGAGAGGGAGGAGATCAAGAAGCGGTTGGAGGATTAATTCATGGAGATGACGAAAATAAAGCAGTAGAGGCTTTAAGACAAAGAATACAAGAGGAAAGGAGGTTAGAGGTGGAAGAACGTGAGAATTTAACAAGACAAATTCACGAGTTAAAAATGGAGAATTTGAGATTACAAAATAGGAGATCAAGAAGTACTGCAAGATCAAGTTCAAGATCATTTAGAGAAGAAGTAAGGCAAAATCCCCCTGTGAGAAATGCTGGTGAAAATATTCGAGAGGAAATGCAAAATCCAAATGAAGAGCATCATTATAGAGAAGAAGAGATGATTAATGATCGCTACATTCCACGTAGTGAAAATTTGGATGATAGGTGTGATAATAGAAATCAAGAGGGTGGAAATAACCAAGATGGTGAAGAAAATCGAGAAGAAGGTATGAGAATATTACATGAGCGAGAAATTCAAAGAAACCGAAGTATAATTAAGGATGAAATTGAGAGACATTATGCTGAACAAGCACGTATAGCTTGCGAAAGAGAAAGATTGAGAGCAGAAGTGGAAGAACAAGAGTTTCAAGAAGCAATACGTCAGAATAATCATGACAATCGAGAAAGGAGACGTGCAAGAAATCACAACAATGATAATATCAATGAGGAATATGATAGAATAAAAAGGAGAATAGAAAGACAGCGAAGAGAAACGGTGAGAAATGAAGAAGATTGCAGAAGAGAAAATGGAAGGCATAATCATTTGCGAATCCAATAAGAAGGTGAAGAAGAAAATCGCGGGAGAAGGCAGAATGAAGATGCTGAAGAAGAAGCACAAAATCTCGCAAGGCAAGAAAGACATGAACGCAGAAGAAGGGAAGCTGCACTGAAAAGACCAATGGAGCAAAATTCAGATGGGAATGAACAAATCTTGAGAGAGTTAGCAGAATGTAGTTGCAGGAAATCCCACACTACACCCTTGTTATGATCTTGCTATATTCAACTCACAATTGAATATTAAAAATGACACTTTAATATTTTGTTCTCAGAAATGTTTACAGAAATGAAAGAATTCCAGATTACAACTATTCTCTTGAAGTTTCTCTCTCCTCAAGACTTCTTAACTCTCAAAAATACATCATCCTTTTCTGGACATATTGGGTCTATATTTATAGGGTAGTTACATAGTGGATGACAGCTAAGTTTTCCTCTTATTTCGGGTTGGTTCTGCGATTGTACCGCGATAGTTACAATGTTCATTCTTGCAAGATTTGTAACCATCGCGGGACAAATATGCTTTTCTCATGTTTTCTTCAATCGTCAGTTATTACGTCACTCTTTTGACTGCTTTTGTGACACTCGAAAAGTGTAGTTGAAGATCTTGCGGTGATGCTCGCGGGAAAGTGTTGTTAATCTCACAGAGAAGTATTGTAGCGATATTCTGGTCCTACATCTTGCCTCTTCTCATGTCTTCTTTGCAAAGTGGAGAGGATATGAGAATCTTCAATTCTTCAAAGTGCTCGCAGCCTCTTTTCTTTCCATATTTTCTTTTCGACATTGCTCCGTTAATTTAGCTTAACCTCCTACACGTGTTGTAAATTCATCTTTTTACTGACACGTCTCTACTCAACAGGTCATTCCCTTTTGCCTATAAAAGGTAGAGTTAGACTTCAAAACTAATTTTCTTCTTTTATTTCTCTATCTTCTTCATCTGTTTATTTTGTCTTCCGTCTGAAACTTTTCTTCTTCTTCATATTCTCCTTCTACTGTTTTAATGGAGTCATCAAGGTATGTTTTTTGAATATAATCTTTATTTGAGTCAATTTTTACTCATATTCTTTGATCTTCTCTATTTGATCCTTCATGACTCCCGTATTATGTCTTCTCTTCAGTGGAACTATCCCTAACACCCAATTCTCAATTCAAAACCCTAATGCTCGCAAAAGGCCAACTGATAAGAAGAAGAGGAGTTCTGCGAATGATAAGGTGGTAAGAAACACATCCTATTTCTTAATAACAATATTGTTGCTTCTGTTGCTTATCTAAGTTATTATTCGCAGAATGTCGAGAACATCGCTAATCCTCCAAAAATACCTCGTCAATTTAAAGATCTTGAGGCTGATTTCATCATCCCCACGTTAACATCTGCGAGATTTACTCCCACACCTTCGCGATTGGATCCTCTTTCTTTTATCTGCGAGAATATCGCTGCCAACACCTCTATTTCTCTTGATTCTTTGACAAATCAAGCTCCTGAAATTGCTGTGACTGAAACTCCTTCTAGACCTTTATTGCCTTCAACTGTTGTTTTTCCAAATACTCCTCCTTCTAATAATACAACCATCGCAAATGACTCAAATCGTCAACTTGTCCTTGTTAATACTTCACCCTCTGCATATCTTCCTCCATCAAATGAAACCTTAGCAGGAGTTGATGTTGTTTTTAAAATTTTATCTAACATTTTAGACGATGCTAGAAAATCTTCTACTGACTCTCTCCAATATGAAGTTTGCGAGACCTTACTCAAATATTTTGGCTCTGATAGTACTGCTTCACGAGTGATCGGTTGTCATTCGACACAAATATAATTTACACTTTCTTACTACTCAAAATATAAAATATAGCAAGGGCAAGAAAGGATCGATCCCACAGAGAGGACTAGGTTGTCTCGTTGTTTCAGTTTCCTATAAGTAACACCGGGAGTTTTTTGAATTTTATGCAAGTAATAAAAGTACAAGAAAATAAAGAAATAAACAAACAAATCAAGGTAATGAGAATATTGGGTAAAGATTTCATCTTCAATTGTAAACAATTATTTGAACGTATGAATAGAATTCGTATTTAATATCGCTATCATCAAAAGCCCTAGAATACCTTATTGCAAGAATACTCCGTAAATTTCCTAAGTCATCAACACACGCATTAGAGCTGCGTATGTGAATTCTACCTAAAGAATAACCTAACGCCTTGCGCTAATTAAGTTCAATTCCTAGGAGCATTAAGTTTCAGAAATAGGCTAATCAATGCAATTGTAATACATTGCGCAAACAATTCGAACAAAGGTCAATTTCTACATATGATTACAAGAGTGCATCACTACAAACTATAATCATATCATGCTACTCGTATTCAAGGTTATCGCTCGATGAAAACCCTAAAATATCTATAGATATAGATGTATGTTCAATCAATTCTAGACTCAACTAAACAAACATTCAATCATATTGCAATACATCAATCATGCAATTATTATAATCAGTAGAAAGTGAACGATGGTTTTGAGAGAAAACTAACTCATAAAGATCAAAACTTGTTTTCAAAATCCAACTACATCTTTAACCAATAATAAAAACTTAGTTACTCATGGAATAGGAGTTCATAATAAGAAGGAAGAAAAAACCTATCATGTTTCTAAACCCTAGAACCCTCAAGTAGCAGCAGCCCCCTAATGGAGATATCTCTAGGTTTAGAGAAAGATTTTATATTTATATGCTTCTCCCAAAAGGATACTCAAAAGTAGGTCAAGTCTTCTCCAAACCCGTCTCCAATTCGTCCATCTACTAGTCCACCAAGCCCATGTGTGAAAATAAGTCTCTAGAAAATTTGGGTCCAAAACCGGGTCGCCGGATTGCTGACGTCATCGCCGGAATCCGGTCACTGGAAAATTGTCTCCGTCCAGTTATCCATCAGAAACGATCACCAGGCCAACTGTATAATTTCAGTACCTCAACTCTCCTTCTCTTTAGTTCATACATTCACAAAAACCAACTAAGCCAATTCCTTGTACTTGCGAAAACGTACCCAAAAGCGTGCCATGTCGTTTATATATCCGGCCGCCAACTCTTGCATTCGACTCATACCCCCTTCACGATTCACTGAAACATTACGATCCCCACTTCCGGTTCAGAAATCCGACAACCGGAACTAGTTCCACCGGCGCGCCATTTTCGCTCACTTTTCGCACTTCAAAATCCATTCCCTGCAATATCAGCTCAGCTCCAGCTAATGCTCATCTACTTGCATCTGCCAACCATTTCTTCTCCAACCCACATTGTCACAGCCTGTGAATCTCACCAACAATTCCTGCAATCATTCCTAAGCATATATCTACTATTTCATCTCCTCCATATTCTATATGCATCAGTCTCGACTCTTGAGAAATAACACCAGTTCCATTGACACCGCCATACTCCCTGCAGTTAACCTGCAATCAAAGTTACAGTTTCATACCTTCTGCAACTTTATAGTCTATTGCGGAAGCACCACCAATTCCATATGAACCATTACCAGCTTCCCATATCTCGCCTCAAGCATCGTCACTGCAACAACCAAAACAGCATCCATGCCTTCTCCCTTAACTCTCGCCATCATCACAGCCATTTTACTAGTTTCAATCTCTTCGAAATTCACCTTCCCTCATCGCACCTCGGACTTGTCTTAAACTCTACTTCACCACCAGAGACTCGAGTATTCTCCATTTCATTAACACTGTAACAACAACAGGCTATCACCATGCCCATCATTCTCTGCTCCATTCAACTGCACAACGAATCAATGATATCCCATCCAACTCAACACAACCACGGACTAGTGCTCACCATAACCAGGCCATCATTATTATTGCATTCTCCATTTCAGTCACTCGACTCTGTTCCATCACCAATGCCATCGTCTCTGTCATCATCTCCAACAACTCTTATTAATATCCCTTACTGACATCGCTGCCAACATACTGCCATTCGAGCCCTCTTCTCGTCACCACTGTCAATACAAACCCATGCCAAAATCATAATTTAACCCCTTCTATGTATCGTTCTTGGTTGCGAATTGCTCTCTCGAACCTTAATAATAAACCACAAGAGTCATGGATAATGGGTTCAGAGAATAAGACTGGCACAACACTCAGCCACTTAATCCTTTTATCGAACACATTATATGCAGTCTACTGGTGCTTCAGAGATAAACTGTTTTTGATTCTAAAACCATCCACAACTCGTTCCCTGTAAACAACTTCACATTCGACACAAACCCATTTATTATAATTATCAAGAGACTCAAAATCACCCATTAATCTCTCCTTTCATAAATCACAATCAATGGAAGTCACTGTATTTTCTCCACTGGTTACTTGGTCTCAATTTTCCATTCTGCTGTGTTGTTCTGAGCTTCTGAATCACGTCTTTCCTCTTCATGCACGACCACACGAACCTTGACTAGCCGCTGGTAGACGTGGTTAGAGACTTGGAGCAATTGGTCAGAACATGGAGTTATGGTTGCGGCATCTTCTTGGGTGGTGAAAAGAATACGAACCTGTCCCTGGACTTGAGTACTTGACCTAGATTTAGATACGATGAGAAACTGATTCAGGCCCCCATTGAGTTGATAAAGGCCACCTTGCTCATATTCTAACTATTAACAACCGTCTCCCCTGAGTACTACTGGTTTTCTGTTGCTTCAGTAAACTGCTCTTTTAACACATCAGAGCGTCGTGTCCTTACAAGCTTCCACTGCGCCGATGCCTAAGGTTACCAAATAGTGGATTAGGGATCTTTTTTCCTTTTTTCTTGTCACATGACTCCAAAATACCTACAAAGCGTAATATACAAAAATACAAGAGAAATAACTAAGAAAAGCATACGAAATTGATACTCAAAAGATGTAATTTAGGCACCTATCAAATTCCCCCACACTTCATCTTTGCTAGTCCTCGAGCAAACAAAACAAAACTAAAATACAACAACTCTGTCTCGTCGAGGCTACGGAGGTGTCCCTAGTGGACGAGTTATAGTCTTATGAAGGTTTACAAGAGGTCTACCTACAAAACCTATATTTCCAACTCCAGCTACATGTGACAAATCTATGAACGAATCCACAATGGCTATTGGAGGAGGTACCCTGATTCAAATTCAATTCATATATAAGTAAATAAACTCTAAATAGATAGTCGAACAAGCCACAATACTCGAAAACTAACAAACCACAATCACAATGAGAAGATTAAGAAGATGGATGTAGATGTAGATGTTGGCGAATACTAACAAGTGATCGGTGTTTCCCATATATGTCTGAAGGTCACCGCCAAGATGAACTTATGCATCCTATTGGATTGAGCTACTGGTCTGAATTCTAGTGTTAACACACTGGCATATACAAGGGAACCAGCGGTCAAGAATCTTAATTCTATATCAACTCAACTGGCATATACAAGGGAACCAGGAGTGACTTTATTCAACACAATAATAATTTCTTTTTCTTTTTCTATTTCTTTTTCTTTTTTTCTTCACTATTTTTTTTTTAGACAGCATGATTAGATCTTTTGGATCCAAGAGCATGCTTCTTGTCAGCAAGAATGTGATAGTTGCCTTGGATCCTGCATTCCATGCTTGTTTAGGCGACGGAGACAGGGACAACGTTTCACACATACTGCTATCCAAGTGTCTTTTTTATTCCGATTGGTCTAATTGGTCGGTCTCTTTTTTTTTTTTTCATAGCAACTCAATCACTCTATTTCATCCTAGCAGTAATAACAAGTCGATGTTTAGTGACCCACCAAATCACTTAGAGAACAATAGATAAATATGAAAAAATAAAAATAGAACGTGATATGGTGATATTCTGAGATATGGTAACAAATATCATATTATTTCTAACACTTGAATAATTTTGTCCCCTTTTAGTTAATGGGTTCCTCAACTCCTCCATCCAAGATGGTTCCATCCATTTAGATTGATAGTGTCATCCTAAAGGCACAAGTCTCTATATTTCGGAGTTTACAAAGCATTTTTTATTTTTTTTTATTTTTCTAATTTTTTTTTTTATAAACACAAGGGAAAAATAACAAGGCTAAAAACTCTATATGAGAACACTCCCCCACACTTAAACTTTACATTGTCCTCAATGTAAAATTTAGTCATTCAAAGTAAATTTCAAGATGGAAAATTCATAACATGATATATATACACAATAAGAAAATAAAATGCATGATAAAAACGGATACTCCAACTCATAGCTATCCCAGGCAACATCGCCAAAATTTGAAGCGTGTCATATGCGTCAAAAATAATTTCACTTTCTCACTCTACTAAATATGAATGAAGTACGTGATAAGAAAGAGTTCGTATCCACAGAGAGGCGATTGTTGTTATGCAATTTTCGGATTCTTAAGTAACCAAGATAACCCAAGAGTGTGTTTTGTTTTTATCAAAGTAGTAAAATAAAATAAAGCAAAGCAAATAGTTTGAATAATCAATAAAGAGAAGATATTGGTCAAGGGATAGTATCATTCACAAACATGTATTTTTCATCTATGATTAGAATTGGTAATTTAATCTCGCAATTATCAAAAGTCCTAGGATATCTTGATTGCAAGAGTATCCCGTTTATTTCCTGATTTTATCACAAACAACATTAAAAGATGCTATTGTGAAATCTTCTTAAAAAGCAACCTAAAGTGTAAAAGCACAATTATATTTAACTCCCTAAGAGCAATAAGTTCTATGAAATAAGACTAATCAATGCAAACAAACGTGTAAAAGCACTAATTCGTTTTAACAAAGGTTATGACTCATATGCGATTAAAAAGATGTATCACTACAAGTATTAACCACAAGATGCTACTAGAAATCAGAGATAAACAACTTTTACGTATTGAAAACCCTAATATAGCTATAGAGATGAAAACCAATCCAATTGATTCCGGACTCAACCAAACTAGCATTCAAATCATATGATAATAAAAATAATGAATCATAAACGATAGAATTGAGACAAAACTAATTCAAAGAATCAAATAACATGCTTGAAGAAATCAACTTTTATCCCATAACCAATAGTTGTATTTAGCTATACATATTAATGGAGTTCATCATCATAATATTCAAACAAAGTAGATGAAACAAAAAAGAAATCAAACCCTAAAAGTAGTTCTCTGCAAAAGCTCCAAGAATAGAATAAAACGTGATCCCCAAAAAGAAGTAAAACTCCTCCTTTTGTAGATTTTCTCCAAAATTAGGTCAAACTCTTCAAAGTCCATTAGATAGAAATCCACCAAGCCCACAAGTGAGAGAAACCCGTGTATAAAATATATCCCAAAAACGCTCGCCGGAAAACTGGGGTTTTGGTCGGTAATTGGCCGGAATTTTTCACCAAAAAACTATCTCCGACCACCTGAGCATGTATCCGACTACTGTAACTCCTAGAAACTCATCTCTGCTTCTCTATAGTTCATACATTCACAAAAGACATCTAAACCAATTCTTGAATTCTTGCGAAAACGTACCCAAAAGCGTGACCCATAGCTCATATGTCCAACCGCCAACTCTTGTATCCAACACATTATGGAAATATGATTGAATGATACTTGGATGTTTCCTCGCCTCAAAGATGTTGAAGTGTATGACTTCCATAGTCAAGGTGCCATTGTGGACATCAATCTTCGTTCTTGTGGTACTCATAAATGGTCTACCCAACAGTAAATGTGTAGACGAGGATGAATTCACATCACTCATGTCTAAAACGTAGAAATCCACTGGAAATATTAGTCCTTTTACCTGCACCAAAACATCCTCAACAATCCCTTTAGGGTAAACATTAGATTTATCGGCAAGTTGAATAACTATTCCGGTTTTCTTGAGAGGAACAAGATTTAAAGCATTATAAATCGAAGTAGGCATAACATTAATAGACGCTCCTAAATCTAACATAGCTTTCGCAAACCTTGTTTTACCAATAGTGCATGGAATAGTGAAACTACCAGGATCTTTCAATTTAGGTGGGAGTTTCTTTGTAAGATACGCCGAAGCATTTTCCCCCACACTCATTACCTCATTACCGGTTAGCTTGTGCTTGTTAGTACACAATTCCTTTACACACTTTGCATAGTGAGGAGATTGCCTAATTACTTCAATAAGTAGAATATTCACTTGGACCTTCTTAAAAACATCCCAAATATCCCTATCTTGTTCCACTTTCTCATTAGCTTTAGCGAACCTGCCAGGAAAAGGTAGAGGAGGAACATAAGTAGAAACAAGAGGTTTAGAGTTTGATTTAGTTACCTCGGGAGTTTGGGGAAAATTTGCGTTCTTTTCCTCCAAAATTGGTTCCTTTGGCGCTTCTTTTTCACCCGAATTTGTAACTTCAGGTTGCAAAAATTGTGTACCACTTCCCAACTTAATAGCATTGACACCCTTTCTTGAGTTAAGAGGTTGGGAATGGAGTTTATCACCATTTTTTGCATGCAACTGATTAATATCCTCGGCCATTGAACCTACTTGTTTTTGCAAGTCCTGGACCACACCCTCCGTTCTTTGCATACAAGATTTCAGCAACTCTTCCATATTGGACCCTTGACTTTCAGGTGGTTGTTGTTGTTGCTGGAATTTTTGTTGTTGCGGTTGACCAAATTGTGATTGCAACTCCTTAATTGCATTATTCGTTTTCTACTGATTTAAGATCGATAGTTGTTGATTTTGCCGTACCACGGACATTAGAGCCTCCACCAAAGTAGCCATATTCTCCAATTCTGGATTATGCCCTTGTTGTGGTTGTTGCACTTGTTGTTTGAACTCATGCGAATGGCTGTAAACAGAACTTGCACTTGCAAATTGCTCGTAAGTGTTGGAGTAAATACCATACGGCTGAGTTGAGAATATAGCATTGACATGCTCTACGTTCTCATAGGATGGGCGTGATGGTTTTACAACCACTGTTGCAATTTGTTGCATCATTGCCATCATATTGCTCATTTTTTGACGTAATTTAATAATCTCGTCAACTTGACTAACTCCCTTGGTAGGTGGTTCTGATCCACGACTTGAAAACTGTTGAGAATTTGCTGCCATACTCTTAATCAACTCCCTAGCTTGTGTCACCGTCTTGTTCATAAGTGCACCACCACTTGCAGCGTCAATAAGATTCCTATCACTTGCTTGGAGACCTTCATAGAAGTATTGGATAATCATTGTGTCACTAAATTAGTGATGAGGGCATCTTGCCACCAATCTCTTTTATCGTTCCCAACATTCATAAAGATTCTCCCACATTTTGTTTCATCCCATAAATCTCCTTGCGAATTTGAGTAGCCTTTGACGCAGGAAAATATCTCTCTAAAAAGAGTTTCTTCAACCCATTCCATGTTGTGACACTTTCGGGAGGCAAATAATATAACCAATCCTTAGCACTATCCGCCAAAGAGAATCGTAAAATTTTCAACATTGCACCATCCGCATCAGTATCCACTAGAAGCACGGCCATGAAAATGGTGTGAAAGTCCATAAGATGCTTGTTTGGGTCTTCATTCACCATGCCATGGAACTTTGGTAATTCTCTAAGCAGCCCCGGCTTGGTCTCGAAAGTAGAGTTTGTTTGAATACACCCATGTTGTGTATCCATCTTGCGAGAAGCCAACTCCTTGAGTGTGCGATTTGCATCACCCATTGCTTCTCCCAGTTTGTATTTCAGTAAGGTACCTGAAACACAATTCTCAAAACGAAATTAAAAACAACATAAAAATAAGAAACCAAAACTATATAACAAGCCGAATGCCTCCCCGGAAACGGCGCCAAAATTTGATCGGTTGTCAGTCGACACAAATATAATTTACACTTTCTTACTACTCAAAATATAAAATATAGCAAGGGCAAGAAAGGATCGATCCCACAGAGAGGACTAGGTTGTCTCGTTGTTTCAATTTCCTATAAGTAATACCGTGAGTTTTTTGATTTTTATGCAAGTAATAAAAGTAAAAGCAAATAAAGAAATAAACAAACAAATCAAGGTAATGAGAATATTGGGTAAAGATTTCATCTTCAATTGTAAACAATTATTTGAACGTATGAATAGAATTCGTATTTAATTTCGCTATCATCAAAATCCCTAGAATACCTTATTGCAAGAATACTCCGTAAATTTCCTAAGTCATCAACACACACATTAGAGCTGCGTATGTGAATTCTACATAAATAATAACCTAACGCCTTGCGCTAATTAAGTTCAATTCCTAGGAGCATTAAGTTTCAGAAATAGGCTAATCAATGCAATTGAAATACACTGCGCAAACAATTCGAACAAAGGTCAATTTCTACATATGATTACAAGAGTGCATCACTACAAACTATAATCATATCATGCTACTTGTATTCAAGGTTATCGCTCGATGAAAACCCTAAAATAGCTATATATATAGATGTATGTTCAATCAATTCTAGACTCAACTAAACAAACATTCAATCATATTGCAATACATCAATCATGCAATTATTATAATCAGTAGAAAGTGAACGATGGTTTTGAGAGAAAACTAACTCATAAAGATCAAAACTTGTTTTCAAAATCCAACTACATCTTTAACTAATAATAAAAACTTAGTTACTCATGGCATATGAGTTCATAATAAGAAGGAAGAAAAAACCTATCATGTTTCTAAACCCTAGAACCCTCAAGTAGCAGCAGCCCCCTAATGGAGATATCTCTAGGTTTAGAGAAAGATTTTCTATTTATATGCTTCTCCCAAAAGGATACTCAAAAGTAGGTCAAGTCTTCTCCAAACCCGTCTCCAATTCGTCTATCTACTAGTCCACCAAGCCCATGTGTGAAAATAAGTCTCTGGAAAATGTGGGTCCAAAACTGGGTCGCCGGATTGCTGACGTCATCGCCGGAATCCGGTCACTGGAAAATTGTCTCCGGCCACTTAGCCATCGGAAACGATCACCAGGCCAACTGTATACTTTCAGTACCTCAACTCTCCTTTTCTTTAGTTCATACATTCACAAAAACCAACTAAGCCAATTCCTTGTACTTGCGAAAATGTACCCAAAAGCATGCCATGTAGTTTATATATCCGGCCGCCAACTCTTGCATTCGACTCATACCCCCTTCACGATTCACTGAAACATTACGATCCCCACTTCCGGTTCAGAAATCCGACAACCGGAACTAGTTCCACCGGCGCGCCATTTTCGCTCACTTTTCGCACTTCAAAATCCATTCCCTGTAATATCAGCTCAGCTCTAGCTAATGCTCATCTACTTTCATATGCCAACCATTTTTGCTCCAACCCACATTGTCACTGCCTGTGAATCTCACCAACAATGCCTGCAATCATTCCTAAGCATATATCTACTATTTCATCTCCTCCATATTCTATCTGCATCAGTATCGATTCTTGAGCAATAACACCAGTTCCATTGACACCGCCATACTCCCTGCAATTAACCTGCAATCAAAGTTACAGTTTCATACCTTCTGCAGCTTTATAGTCCACTGCGGCAGCACCACCAACTCCATATGAACCATTACCATCTTCCCATATCTCGCCTCAAGCATCGTCACTATAACAACCAAAACAGCATCCATGCATTCTCCCTTAACTCTCTCCATCATCACATCCACTGTCCTAGTTTCGATCTCTTCGAACTGCACCTTCCCTCATCGCACCTCGGACTCGTCTTAAACTCCACTTCACCACCAGAGACTCGAGTATTCTCCATTTCAGTCACACTGCAACAATAACATGCTATCACCATGCCCATCATTCTCTGCTCCATTCAAATGCACAACGAATCAATGATATCCCATCCAACTCAACACAACCACGGACTAGTGCTCACCATCTCCAGGACATCATTATTATTGCATTCTTCATTTCAGTCACTCGACTCCGTTCCATCACCAATGCCATCGTCTCTGTCGTCATCTCCAGCAACTCTTATTAATATCCCTTACTGACATCGCTGCCAACATACTGCCATTCGAGCCCTTTTCTCGTCACCACTGTCAATACAAACCCATGCCAAAATCATAATTCAACCCCCTCTATGTCTCGTTCTTGGTTGTGAATTGCTCTCTCGACCCTTAATAATAAACCACAAGAGTCATGGCTAATGGGTTCAGAGAATAAGACTGGAACAACACTCAGCCACTTAATCCTTTTATCGAACACATTGTATGCAGTCTACTGGTGCTTCAGAGATAAACTGTTTTTGATTCTAAAACCATCCCACAACTCGTTCCCTGTAAACAACTTCACATTCGACACAAACCCATTTATTATAATTATCAAGAGACTCAAAATCACCCATTAATCTCTCCGTTCATAAATCACAATCAATGGCAGTCACTGTATTTTCTCCACTGGTTACTCGGTCTCAATTTCCCATTTTGCCGTGTTGTTCTGAGCTTATGAATCAATCCTTTCCTCTTCAAACACGACCACAAGAACCGTGACTAGCCGCTGGTAAACTTGGTTGGAGACTTGGAACAATTGGTTAGAACATGGAGTTATGGTTGCGTTATCTTCTTGGGTGGTGAAAAGATTACGAACCTGTCCCTGGACTTGAGTACTTGACCTAGATTTAGATACGATGAGAAACTGATTCAGGCCCCCATTGAGTTGATAAAGGCCACCTTGCTCATATTCAAACTATTAATAACCGTCTCCCCTGAGTACTACTGGTTTTCTGTTGCTTCAGTAAACTGCTCTTTTAACACATCAGAGCGTCGTGTCCTTACAAGCTTCCACTGCGCCGATGCCTAAGGTTCCCAAATAGTGGATTAGGGCTCTTTTTGCCTTTTTTCTTATCAGATGACTCCAAAATACCTACAAAACGCAAACAAAGCGTAATATACAAAAATAAAAGAGAAATAACTAAGAAAAGCATACGAAATTGATACTCAAAAGATGTAATTTAGGCACCTATCAACGAGCATCTTTAGAAAATGAAGTTGAAGCTCTAAGAAAAAGCCTTCAAGTCAAAATTTCTGAATGTGATACTCTGAACCATATGCTTCGCAATTTTTCACTTAACTGCGAGAACCTTCGCAGAAAAAATGACGAGCTGAAAGGTACAATTTTCCTGCCTCTACCCTTTTGTTTTTCTGTTTTGCTTTCATATCCTATGTACTCAAGTCTCCTTCTTAAATTCTTGGTTCATATATTAGTTTGAAATCGGACTCGTTTCATGGAAAGACTTAAATTTGAATCTATTGCTGAAGAAGCTCGTGTCGAAAGAGATTCTTGGATGGACCAGTATAATAGATTAGATAATCTATACACATATTCGATCGATCAAATAGATAATCTTACTAATGAGAATAATCAACTATAGCAAAGTCAAAATTTATTAAGTAACGAGATTACTCGTCTCTCATATTTGTTAACCAAGTCTAACTTGGCGGTAGAATCTTTATCAGATGAAAATAGAACTTTATCCCAAGAGAAACATAGATTTTCAAGCTTGATGGCGATTTCTTCGCAGCAATTGAGTAATCTGCAAAGAATATGTGATAATCAAGAGCGATCTCTTCGTTCCCTTAAAGATGAACTCAAGGAAGTAACTGAATCATCTTCTGCTGAGAAGGATAAACTTATTAAGGGTAGATTAACTCTTAGTTTAAAGGCCAGCAAGCTTCAAGATCAATACTCCCAATTAAAGAAATCTCATTCTTTATTAGCAAAGGAAAACTCGTATCTACACTCCAAAGAAGAAAACAATGGGAGAACTGTTTATTTACATTAATCCAAAACTTAACCTCTCAAAAATAAGGTAGTCAATTGACTGCCTCATTTGTTGAACTTTTTGTCAAATTTTACGTTATGTTTCTTGTGAGATCTTTGTCTGAATAATATTTAATCATTTTTGTTGCTCGCAGAATCTGAAAGAAGTCTTCATTCTACCATCGCTGATCTTACTGATAAGTTGGATAAAGTTCGCAAAGAAAACATGATTCTCACTTCTAATCTTATAGAAGCTCGCGATAAGGCAGAGAGAAGACTTGATTATCTCGAGTACTTCAAAAATATAGAGATTAGAAATCGTGACAGAGGTTTCCTTCGCAAGGTTCACCTTAGTGCTTAAGTTCTTGTGAACGATATTCTGATATCCGATTCTCTCCCTCCTGTATCTGTTCCTCCTCTAAAAGTTGACGATGATGAAATCCCTCTTCCTATGGACAAGGATTTAGAATATGTACCCGTTGAAGAAAATGTTGAAGAAGATGTTGAAGAAGATAAACCAAAAGAAGAAGAAGAAAAAAGTTCTCCTAGAGAAGGAGAAACTCGTAATGAGAAAAATATTGGTGATGCTGACAATATCAGTAAAAATCCTGAGTCTGGCGAGACCATCTTTGAAGCTTGAATTTCATTCTTACTTTATTTTCTTTCTTCTTTCTTGCGAGCAATGTAACTTTTGCAACTTTTAGAATTCAACCTTTAATTTTGTTTACTTTGAATATTCTCAAGGAAGATAATGAGATCTTATTTATTTATTCCCCTATTTGCCCTTCATTAACTTTCTTGAGATGTTGAATTATTTCCTTTATCTTCTTGCGAAAGTAGGAATATATCTGCGATGTAATGAATTATTGCGATATTCTGAAAAATTCCGAAGAAAGTTGCCTTCTCAAATATTCTCCTGCGAGGAACAAATATTTCCTGCATTCTGAAAATAGTTAATGTTTTTAATATTATTCTGTTGGTCTTATTTTGGCTTCCTAGTTAAAGGTCTTATTTTGCCAAACTTTTCTTTCTGCGACAAAATCGCAGGACGTCTTTACATTTGTATGTAAAAACCCATTGATCTTACCTTATCCTTGTTTCTTCGAATTTTCTGTGACAATATGACAGGTCTATATCTTCTTGCGAGAAAAAAGTCATATGACATTGCCGTCTTGCGATGAAATCGCAGGACGTCTTTACACTTTCATGTAAAAACCCATTGATCTCATCTTAACTTTTCTCTTTTGGATTGTTGCCTTTGTATAACTTTCGTCGCGCGACAATATGACATGCCTAAATGTTCTTGCGATCATAAAGCCCCATGACATTGCCGTCCTTAGACACTTATCATCTCCCTAATGGAGGGTTCCGCCCTTATCTTCCCCCTGGTTACCCCTTCAAGGAGGGCACATCGGACATACAAGACTAGATCCTCCCATCCAGATTTGCCAACAACCAGTTGTTTTCGCAGCCTCTTGTCCTTTATGCCTATATGGCTTATAGTTACAAGACTGCACCCTAAGTGGGGTTTTCTTCGGGCCGAGTGCATCATAGCCAAGACTTTCCAAGGATGGCCAGGGTAGTTTCGTACGCCCCGGGCACCCTTGACTCAACCGTGTACCTCGGCGCCTTGGTCATACTCTGCACTCCTTAGAAGAGGTTCTTAGTCATACAACTAGGGTATAACCTTATATAGTTGGAAATCCAAGTTCCCTCTCCTGGATAGGTTTTATGTAACCCCAACATCTTCATGACTCAGGTTCCAGCAGCGGTATAACCTTATCCCTGAGTCATGTAAAGAGATACCCCCTTATATGACACACTATTAGGTCTTACATTTGCCTCTTGCGAAATTTTATTCGCGAACTAGGGTGCATGCCATAAAGGTTCATCCCATTCTATTAATCTCTGCGAAATTTTTATTCGCCTTTCTTGCGATTATGCTCGCAGCTTTTGCTTTGCTTTGTTATTAGAAGAACCTCTCAGTTATAACAGAGAAATAAGATTATTTTTTTTTCATACAATGTACTTGTATCTCTTATCTCGCAGAAGTTGTCATTGATAATACCTTTTCAGAAATAGTTTATTCCATGGTCTGTCAAGTCTTTGACCAACATCTCTCCCTTCAGGGTCCATTAGTTTGTATGCCCCGATTCCAACTATCTCTTTAATGATGTATGGTCCATCCCATTTTATCGCCAACTTTCCACCATTCTCTCACTGATAACGTGGTGTTTCTCGCAGCACTAAATCGCCAGATTGAAACTCACGTTTCTTAACACGTTTGTTGTACTCGCGAGCTAATCTTCGCTGGTAATTTTCCATATTTTGTATAGTTTTTTCTCTTTTTTCTTCTAATTCATCCAATTTATTTAAAATCATTCCAGCACTTAGATTTCTTTCCCAAGCCTCTCTTTTTGTTGTAGGAATATCTACTTCTGTTGGTAACACAGATTCAACTCCATACGTCAAACAAAAAGGTGACATTCCAGTAGATTCCCGTCTAGTTATATTGTAAGCCCATATTGTATTATGCATCTGTTCGCACCATGCTTTGTTGTATCCTTCTAGCTTCTTTTTAATATGTCTGCGATTGTCTTATTAGTTTCTTCAGCTTGACCATTTGCTTGTGGGTATAAAGGAGTAGATTTTCCACACTTTATCTTAAATGCATTGAGTAGCAATTCTATATTCTGCCCTTCAAATTGATTTCCATTATCAGACACCAACTGTGCTGGAATCCCAAATCTGCAAATTATATTCTCAAATATGAATGTAAAAATATCTTAATCACGGATATGTTGTACTGCCTTTACTTCTCCCCATTTTGTGAAATAATATGTTGCGACAATTAGATATCTTCTTTGTCCAAAACCAGGCACAAATGGTCCGACAATATCTAACCCCCATTTCCCAAAAGGCCATACACTTGTTGAAGATGATAATGGTGCTCCTGGTGCATGTATCTTCTTTCCATACCGCTGGCAATCTTCGCAGCGCCTTGAGAGTTGTTTTGCATCTTCATGCATATATGGCCAGTAATAGCCTTGTATTTTTGTTCTATATGCCAAAGATCTTCCTCCACTATGATTACCAGCATCGTCACTATGCAACATCTTCAATATTTTTTGTCCTTCCTCCCTCGTCAAACATCTTAGTGATGGTCCACTAAAAGATCTGCGATATAGTACTCCATCTCTTAGCTCATAATTGGTTGCCCTACTTTTTAATTTATGTGCCTCCAATCGATTTCTCGGGATTTCTACTCTTGCCAAGTATGCATGAAGATATGCTCGCCAATCTGTAATGTTTCTCTTTAATTCTTCTTCGCCAACTTCTACCATCATCACATCTTCCTATTGTTCTTCCTTGTTTATCGCTGGTAATAAAAGTGTTTGAATTTTTATGCATCTCACAGCTGGATTTGTCATCATACTGGATATGAAAGCAAAAGCATCTGCGAGCCTATTATCTTTCCTTGATATGTGTCTCCATTTTATTTTTGGAATTCTCGCAGATAATTCTTCGACTAATCTTTTATACTTTCTCAAAGATGGTTCGTTTGTTGTGTATTCTCCTTTTATCTGGCGAATAACCAACTGTGAATCGTTGGTGATTCTAGCATTTTCCAACTTCATTTCTACCGAAAATTTTAAAGCATGAATCACGGCCTCATATTCTGTCTCATTATTAGTGGATGCAAATTCCAATCTAAATGAAAAAGCTGTTTTTTCTCCTTCTGGTGAAATAAAAACAACTCCAATCCCATTTCTTTCTCCATTTGATGATCCATCCACCAATATCTCCCATCTTTCAGGTTCTGTTAATAGCTCTTTTGGATCTCCATGTTCCTCTTCTACATCCATCATCTCTTCCACAGCTTCATCATCTTCTAAAGGAAATTCAGATAAGAAGTTTGTGATAACTTGTGACTTTGGCGAGGATAAAACTTCATATTGGATATCAAAGTGTCCTACTTGTGCATTCCATCTCTCAACTCTGCATGATCTTTTTAAATTTTTCATTACTGATTCAATTGGAACTTTTGTTAACACTTTGACCTTATGTGCATGAAATTAGATGCGAAGCTTAAAAGTTGCATGCACCAACGCTAGAATTATTTTCTCAATATTTGAATAATTTCTCTCTGCAAATTGAACGTTTTGCTGATGTAATAAATTGGTTTTTCTACCCCTGCATCTACTTGAAGCAACACAACACTTAGCGCATAAGTGGTTGTTGCGAGATAAATCAATAGTTCTTCTCCCGGTTCAGCTTTCTGTAAGATAGTTATGTTCATTAAGTGTTCTTTTATTCCTTGAAAAGCCTTTTCACATTCATCTGTCCACTTGAATTTTGTTCCCTTCTTGAGTATATCGAAAAAATGTTTGCACTTGTCTGAAGATCGCGAGATGAATCTTCCTAGCGAGGCTAAGAGTCCATTCAATTTTTTCACATCTTTTATCGTCGCAGGCGTTGGCATATCGCGAATTGCTTGTACTTTTTCCGGATCAACTTGTATTCCTTATTTTGATATAATATACCCTAGAAATTTTCCCGAAGTTACTCCAAAAGTACACTTATCGGGATTCACTTTAATATTAAATTGTCGCATTTGATCAAAAATCTCTTTCAAATCTTGCACATGATTCTCAGCTTCTTTGCTTTTGATCAGCATATCATCTACATACACTTCTAATATTTTATGGATCCACTTTGCAAACACCTTCTCCACCATTCTTTGATACGTTGCACCAGCATTTCGTAAGCCAAAGGGCATCTTTGTATAACAATATAATCCTCTTGGAGATAAAAATGTGGTATGTTCTTGATCTTCTTCAGCGAGAGGGATTTGATTATATCCTTTATATCCATCCAACGATGATATTCTGGCATTTCCCGCTGCTGATTCAACCATTTGTGGGATATTTGGTAACAGAAAACTATCTTTAGTACAAGCTTTGTTTAAATCAGTGAAATCTATGCAAATTCTTATCCCCTTGTTGTTCTTTGGGACCACCACCATATTTTCAATCCACTCTGGATATTTTGCTTGCCTTATAATTCCTGCGTCGAGCATCTTCTGTAATTCTTTTTCTATTTGAGAATGGTATGTTGTTGCGATTTTCCTTATTCTTTGCTTAATTGGCCTTATGTTTTTGTTGATTTCTAATTTATGACATGCTATTGATGGATCTATCCCTGGAATCTCATTCATGCTCCACGCGAAGATATCTTTATATTCTCGCAAGAGATTTATAGTTCTTTCTTCCTCATCTGCCTCCATTCTAGTCCCAATTTTCAGCATTTTAGGCTCTTCTTCACTCCCAATATTTATTTCCTTTGTTTGTTCTGCTGTAATATAACTGTCTTCAGGTTCTCCCATTGGTGTTGGTGTTTTCATAACTCTCGCGAGTTCATATCCTTCTCGCGAGATTTCGCTGGGTATTCCTTTTCCTTCTTTTGCTCTTATCACGTAAACTTGAAATTCTTCTTCCTTCTTTGTTTCTCTCGCCAATTTTCTGCGAGCCTTTCGCAGCTTTGAACATTCTTCACAATTTCTTACTTCAATTTGGTAACACAATTTCGCAAAATCTGTGTCTCCTCTAATTTCTCCAATTCCACTGGGTATAGGAAATTTGATGCATTGATGCAATGTTGATGCTACAGCCTTGATTGCGTGTATCCACGGTCTTCCTAATATCATGTTATACGGTGATTCCACATCTACCACACATAACATTACTTGTGTTTCAATCTCTCCTAGTGGTATTCGGACCACTATCTCGCCTTTAGGTTTTGTTAAAGATTTTCCAAAGCCATGAACATGATATGTTGAATAATACATTTCTTCATCCTTATATCCCATTTTCTTAAAAGTATGATAAAATATTATATCTACAGAACTTCCTGCATCCGCCAAAGTTCTATTCATAGCCCATTCTTCTACAGATTTTATTGATTCCTCCTTTCTTATTGGTATAGTGGATACTGTGATTACCAATGGAGATGTATGACTTAGATTTTCTTCTGGTATTTCTGCTGCTGTAAATGTGATCTCCTGCTTTTCCCAATCTTTCAATGGTGATATTTTTTCCACCGTCATAATTTTCCTTCCTTCAAAATCCCGTTTGTGTATCTTCCCCTTAATATTTTCATGAAATCTATCAATCATTGTTCTCGTTACCGTACCACACTCCAATTTTCTACAATCCTCTTTGATTCTAACCATCATTCCTTCAAATATCTCACCGATTTTTTTTATGGTTTTCTTAATCTTGAACAATTCTTATCTTCTTCTTCACTTTTTTCTATGATTTCGCTAATTCAGTCCCTGTTTCGGGCACCAAAATGTAGTTGCAGGAAATCCCACACTACACCCTTGTTATGATCTTGCTATATTCAACTCACAATTGAAGATTAAAAACGACACTTTAATATTTTGTTCTCAAAAATGTTTATAGAAATGGAAGAATTCCAGATTACAACTATTATCTTGAAGTTTCTCTCTCCTCAAGACTTTCTTAACTCTCAAAAATACATCATCCTTTTCTGGACATATTGGGTATATATTTATAGGGTAATTACATAGTGGATGACAGCTAAGTTTTCCTCTTATTTCGGGTTGGTTCTGTGATTGTACCGCGATAGTTACAATGTTCATTCTTGCAAGCTTTGTAACCATCGCGGGACAAACATGCTTTTCTCATGTTTTCTTCAATCGTCAGTTATTACGTCACTCTTTTGATTTCTTTTTTGACACTCTCAAAGTGTAGTTGAAGATCTTGCGGTGATGCTCGCTGGGAAGTGTTGTTAATCTCGCAGAGAAGTATTGTAGCGATATTCTGGTCCTACACATAAATGAGGGGAATGTTAAATAATAGAAGAGAGGGAGGCAGAAGGAAACTTGATGAGTCCATTGAAGAAGCTGTGAAAACTCCATTCACCCAAGAAGTACAATTAGGAGGAATACCCCCAAAATGCAATTCGCCAACGTTAACCAGTATCTTTGATGTAACTACTTGTGCTATTCAACATGTCAAAGCTTATGTTAGGTGTATGCTACAATGGGAAAACCATGATGTTGTATTATGCAAATATTTCGCATCCAGCTTAATAGGCGAGGCGCTAAAATGGTTCGAAGGTTCACCTAAGAACACTATAACTTCTTTCAATCATTTTCAAACTACATTTTTGGGAGCATATATAAGTAACAATTCTTCGCGACCTGGCATTGAAGATGTATCTAGATTAAAGCAAAGGGTTGGTGAAAGCTTAAAACATCTAACTATAAGGTGGAAAACAGTGTGCAGCGAAATGGCAGGCCGCGTGGATGAGAGATATCTCATATTATCCATTAATGCAATGTTCACAACCAATCTGTTATACGTCCAAATCTTCAGAATCAAGAATACCATCACATTGACAGAGCTGCGAGAATTGCAAGAAGAATACATTACTTTGGAAGTGAAACAAAATGAGATGGAATCATACCTATTGCGAATACCATCTCAATTACAACAAACGCAAGTCTACTTCCCAGGTTAATAAATATAGTAGGGAGAACTTCACAGGTGAAGCAAGAAAAGAGTATGGATGATGGACAACATAAATTAGTAGTTATGGGAAGAAGAGATCAAGAAGAGTTCGAAAGGGAAAGAAAAATTTTCAATCGAGGTGGAAATAATAATATTCAGAGGCTTGATCAGCCGCAAGAGACTTATGGTGGTCAGAAACAAAATTATTATAGAGGGCAAGGAAGTCAGAAGATAAATATGGGAACAAATTAAGATGCCACCTCTAAATGCTAGCATAGAGAAAATTTGGGAGGCTATAATTTTAATGGAGGACATACCCGTACCCTGGAATATGGTAAAAGAGCCACACCCAAATAATCGAAGTCTAGAAATTTGCTCTTATCATCATTTTCATGGTCACCCAACAAATGAATGCAGGAATGTAAAAAGAATCATCTTGAGGATGATAGATCAGGGAAAATTAAACTATTTTCTAATAGGACATCCATAGTCTCAGCAACTACCGCCACCACCAGAAATTCGCAGAGTGAATACAACAAAGGGAGGAGAAACGTTTGTGATAGAAGTTGGATCAAAAGCGAAGAATTTATTCTGTAACTCCATCGTACATTCATACAAAACTATAGAAGATTTCCACAACAATGTTCTAAGAAGAATTTTCGCGAGAGATGCTGATGATAGAGAAAGAATGAATATTGCGAAAGCTTCGCCATTAGAAGAATGGCAAAAGCAGACAATTTCTTTCATTGCACAAGAAGTACCTGAGCCTGGCGAGATGCATGACAATCCATTAGTGGTAAAACTAGAGATAAATCCAAAACAAAGAGAAGATGGAGAGGAAGATGAGGATGATGAGGCCGAAGACTCATGGGCAATCAACAGAGTTTTAATTGATACGATGAGTTCTGTAGATATCCTGTTTTATCAAACTTATAAAATAATGGGAGGCAGATATGAGGATCTAATACCTTTAACCTATAAAATTTATGGTTTTAATGGTACTTCCAATAAAGCAAGAGGGGAAATCACTATGCGAATTCCATTGAAGGGGATATCTTCTAATATTATATTTTGTGTTGTCGATGTTGAATCTCCTTATAATGCCTTGATTGGCCGACCTTGGCTGCATGGGATTCTAGGTGTAGCGTTAACCTTCCACCAGTTCATTAATATTTCTCATCCCAGCGGTGTTGGAGTTATAAAAAGGAGATTGGATTGATGGAAAAAATTGATCTGAAATTGATATGGAATCTTGCGAGGAAAGGGCTGCGAAGAACAGAAATTGGAAATATAACATCAAACAAAAGCAAAGAAGTGAAAAGTTGATGGTTGATATAGTAGAACGGCGAGAAGAAGGAATGTTGCGAAATCAACATGTAATGAAACCAATAGATGGCGAGCGTCTTGCAGATAGAGAAAAAGTAGCAAAGCGCAACAAAAAAGCAGAAGCAGAAAATAGTTAGTAGAAAAGGTAAAATTTCTAAATCGTGAAATACAAGAGATGTATGAATGATTTGTTGGAGAAAATTTTACAAAAGTATATTTTTACTTAATGAAAAAGATGAAATTGAAAAAATCATACAAGAGCTGAAATGCAAAAAGAGAAAATCAAAGAATAATGACATGATATAATGGGACGGACCTTTATGGCGTACACCCTAGTTCGCGGATAAAATTTCGCAAGAGGCAAATGTAAGACCTAAAGTACGTCATATAAGGGGGTATCTCTTTGCATGTCTCAGGGAAAAGGTTATACCGTTGCTGGAACATGAGTCATGGAGATTTGGGATCAATGAAATCCCATCCAGGAGAGGTACCTTGGATTTCCAACTATATATATATTAAAAGTTGGACGACCGAGGGTCTCTCCTAAGGAGTGCAAAGTATGATCAAGGCGCCGAGGTACACGGTTGGGCCAAGAGAGCCCGGGGCGTATGAAACTACCCTGGCCATTCTTGGCAAGTCTTGACTATGATGCACTCGGCCCGAAGAAACCCCCACTTAGGGTGCAGTCTCGTAACCATAAGTCATATAGGCAAAAAGGATTCGAGGATGCGAAAACAACTGGTTGTTGTTAAGACCGGATAGGAGGAGCTAGTCTTGTATGGACGATGTACGCCTCCTTGAAGGGGAAACCAGGGGGAAGATAAGGGCGTCACCCTCTATTAGGGAGCTGATAAGTGTCTTAAAGATGCAAATGTCATGAGGCTTTATGTTCGAAAGAATATTTAGGCTTGTCATATTTGTGCAACAATTATACAGAGGCAAAAAGCCATGAGAAAAAGATAAGATGAGATCAAGGGTTTTTACATGAAAGTGTAAAGACGTCCTGCGATTTCATCGCAAGACGACAATGTCATGGGTCTTTGTTTTCGCAAGAAAACTTAGGCCTATCATATTGTCACAAAAAATTGAGAAAATGAGGATAAGGCAAGATCAATGGGTTTTTATATGCGAATATAAGGACGTCCTGCGATTTTGTCGCCAAAACAAAACGTGGCAAAATAAGACCTTTAACTAGGAAGGAAAAATAAGACCACACAAGAGAGCAAGAAATGGTTGCGAGATATGGCCAAAATTTAAACACAGATCTTATTCAGAAAGTAATCTACTTGATTTTTAATATTGCAGATGAATCACAGAGGCAAGTATGGGAATGAACAGGATGATAAAATTGTTATTCATCATTATATGACAAATTTACGCTGATAGTTAAAAATTAATAATCATATTGATTAACCATATCGCAAAAAGGAATTGTTTTCTAATGTATGTAGATAGAAACAAAAGAAATCTATACACCAAGGAACTTTAGAACCTGGAGAAATTCGCAGCAATATGCTACAAGGAGAAAGAGATAAATGTATAAATATTACAAAGAGATTAAATAAGGAGATAAAACTATTTACATCCTTCATTATCTTCATCAGATTTCCCCCCTTCATCGTCATCTTCATTATATTCTTCATCTTCTTCAGACTCTTCAGCTTCACTATCAGAGATGACAAGATTAGGAACGTTCTCTGGTATTTCATCCACGAGATAAGGATATGTATAATGAGGAATTTTATGGTCATTACAGAACATCTTAATGGAATCATTGCGAGCACCAACAAGAACATTACTAAAATTCGCCAGGGTAATCTGTAGTTGCTTCTTGAACTTGGAACATTTCTCATTGCGAGTAAACAGAAGTTTTGCGAGTTGTCCTTTTTCTGCTTCCAACTCTTCAACTCTTTGGCGAAAATTTCCTTCAGATGCTGCGAACAAATGACAACCTATTAATAAAATAGTGGAGATTCAGTTAAAAAATGGATTAGTGGAAAAATAAGAATAAACACCTTCTCTTTCAAAGATCATATCCTTAATCAAAGTAGAATGCTCATCTTGAAGACTAACATCTACACCTAAATTATTTCTGGCGTTATCAAGAATCTTCGAAGCCCAAGCAAACTCATCATTATTACTAATGAGAAGGCGGGAGCAAACTTGGTTTTCTCTTTCAACAAGAGTATTATTCTCGCAGATAAGTCTATCTCTTTCAATTTTAATCTCAAGGAGAGTTTCTTGAAATTTCGCTAATGTCTGAGCACCTTGGAGAGAAATACGGTACTTTTCATCTATCATATCACAATATTTGGCATTTAACTTACGGGTTTCTTCTTTAGAGTTGTGAAAGAATTGTCTAAATTTATTGGCCATATCCAAGACAGATCTATGTTCAATTTCTAAAAGACGAAGCTTGGATCTAAGCTCATTTATGGGAAGAGATTCAATCTTATCATTTGAAAAATTATTTAGAGAAGTATTTAGATGATTAAGAAGGGTATCATCATCCATAATCTTGGGAAATGTATGAAGAAAAATAGCTTCATCAGTAAGACCATAGACGTCTGCGAAATGGAAAACTCTATAAGAAGAAATTTTATTCTGTGTTGTCGATGTTGAATCCCCTTACAATGCCTTGATTGGCCGACCTTGGCTGCATGGGATTCTAGGTATAGCGTCAACCTTCCACCAGTGCATTAAATTTCCTCATCCCAGCGGTGTTGGAGTTATAAAGGGAGATTGGATTGATGGAAAAAAGTGCTATGAAATTGATATGGAATCTTGCGAAGAAAGGGCTTCGAAGAACAGAGATTAGAAATATAACATCAAACAAAAGCAAAGAAGTGAAAATATGATGGTTGATACAATAGAACGACGAGAAGAAGGAATGATGTGAAGTCAACATATGCTGATACAATGGATGGCGAGCGTCTCGCAGATGGGGAAAATGTAGCAAAGCGAAACAAAAAAGCAGAAACAGAAAATAGTAAGTAGAAAAGGTAAAATTTCTGAATCGTAAAACATAAGAGATGTATGGATAATTTGTTGAAGAAAGTGTTACAAAAAGAATGTTTTGATTCAATGAAAAACATGAAATTGAATAATTGTACAAGAGCTGAAATGCAAAAAGAAATGATCAAAGAAACGCGAAAATTTCGCAGAAACGCGAATAAAATTTGGCAGAGACATATTAGAATTAGATCAACCTTTATGGCGTACACCCTAGTTCGCGGATAAAATTTCGCAAGAGGCAAATGTAAGATCTAAAGTGCGTCATATAAGGGGGTATCTCTTTGCATGGTTCAGGGATAAGTTTATACCGCTACTGGAACCTGAGTCATGGAGATTTGGGGCCCATGAAAGCCTATCCAGGAGAGGTACCTTGGATTTCCAACTATATATATATATAAACAGTTGGACGACCGAGGGTCTCTTCTAAGGAGTGCAAAGTATGATCCAGGCGCAAAGGTACATGGTTGAGACAAGGGTGCCCGAGGCGTATGAAACTACCCTGGACATTCTTGGCAAGTCTTGGGTATGATGCAGTCGGCCCGGAAAAAACCCCACCTAGGGTACAGTCTCGTAACTATAAGCCATATAGGTAAAAAGGATAAGAGGCTACGAAAACAACTGATTTTTTTTAAGACCGGATGGGAGGAGCTAGTCTTGTATGGCCGATGTACGCCTCCTTGAAGGGGCAACCAGGGGGAAGATAATGGCGACACCCTCCATTAGGGAGTTGATAAGTGTCTTAAGACGCAAATGCCATGAGGCTTTATATTCGCAAGAATATTTAAGCTTGTCATATTAGTGCAATAATTATACAGAGGCAAAAATCCATGAGAAAAATATAAGATGAGATCAATGGGTTTTTACATGAAAGTGTAAAGACGTCCTGCGATTTCATCGCAAGACGGAAATGCCATGGGGATTTGTCTTCGCAAGAAAACTTAGGCCTGTCATATTGTCACAAGAGAAATTGACAATGCGCGGATAAGGCAAGATCAATGGGTCCTTACATGCGAGTGTAAGGACAACCTGCGATTTTGTCGCCAACACAAAACGTGGCTAAATAAGACCTTTAACTAGGAAGGCAAAATAAGACCACAAGAGATCAAGATTGAATGACTGCGAAATTTACGCAGAAATCATGAGATTATTCAGATATGATTTGCGATATTTACACAGAGATTGAGGAAAAATTTACAAACAGATCTTATTCAAAATCAATCTGTTCAATCTTTCATATTGCAGATGAATAACAGAGGCAAGTATGGGAATGGACAGAATGATAAAATTATTATTCATCTTTATATGACAGATTTACGTAGATAGTTGAAAATTAATAAGCATATTGATTAACCATATTGAAAAAAGGAATTATTTTCTAATGTATGCAGATAGAAACAAAAGTAATCTATAATATCAAGGAACCTTAGAAGCTGTAGAAATTCGCAGCAATGTATTACAAGGATGAATGTACAGATATTACAAAGAGATTTAAAGAGAAGATAAAGCTATTTAGATCCTTCATTATCTTCACCAGAGTCCCTCTCTTAATCTTCATTATGTTCTTCATCTTCTTCAAACTCTTCATCTTAGCTATCAGAGATGATAAGTGTAGGACCAGAATATCGCTACAACGGTATTCTTGCGATACTAACAACATTTCTGCGAGCGTCACTGGCAATTATTTAACAACGTTTCACGAGCATCACAGAATACCAAAAAGTAACTGACGATGGAAGAAATAAAAGAAGAATATGTTGATCTTGCGATGGTCATCATTCTTGCGATAGAGAATATGGTAGCGATTGCGATGAGAACGCAGAATAGATCCGAAATA